>ARYC01007567.1:0-23102 GCA_000711775.1 Oxytricha trifallax
TGAAGAGGAGGAAGAGAAAAAAGAAATTAAAGCATTACATTTATGTGAAGAGTGTGAGAAGAACTTCACTTATAAATCTGCTCTTAAGCGTCATATCTTAGAGTAACATTCTAACAACCCTAAACTCTATCTTAAGCATGATAAGATAGATGGAAAATATTTTTGCCCTTATTGCAATAAGCAATATAATCATTCTAGAGATTTAAAAGTTCACCTTTAAAACCATCATGGCAAGAAGTTTGAAGTCATAGATCCTGAGACTGGTGAGGTCTTCCTTCAAAAAAGAAAGCCAAAGAGACCCTTTATAATTTTTGGAACAAAGAGTTAAGAAAGAAAATAAGCTTATTAAAGCAGTGAGAAACCTTCCAGCTTCTGAGATAGTGAAAATCACTTTGAAGATACAAGCACTAAAGTTTCCAATTTTAAATGTAATTGACCTTAAAGAATGTAAGGAAGTTATCTTATACTTGAGGACAAGTTTGAGAAAAAGGTCATTACTGATAAGCAGTTCGCATACAAGATTTATCCATTCAACTACTTTAAATGGCGATGACAAGTATCAAATGGAATTTTACAATGAGTACTAAGCTCTTACTACAGCAAGGGATAGACAGTGCAGATTTATTATTAAGCTCGATGCAATACTCCTTGCTCAAGATCATGTTGCTTTTCGCCTCCCTCTATATTAAATGACTTTAAGAGACTACATTTAAGATTAAAGAGTTCCTAAGTAGCTACCTCTTATTCTTACAAATGTTTGCAAAGGCATAGAAGAGCTGCACACTTTAGTGTATGTTCATAGAGACTTGAAGCCTGAGAATATTATGCTTGACTTTTCACCTCTCAGAGTAGTAATAATTGATTTCATAGATCATAAAGAGTTCAAGCTTCAGGACTTGACAACGTTTATGGTACTCCTGGATACTTTTCAGAAAGGGAGGACTGGAGAGATGGTGATATTAAGCGGAATGTATGGACTCTAGCAGCAATTATTGCTGAATGCGATATGCAAAGAAATGATTACTATAGCTGTAAGAGAGAGAAAGAAAAGATTCAAAGCAGAGAATACAGCAATATCTAGACTAGAATAAGATAAAAGGTAAAATGAAAGATATGGCTGAGCAGATTATCTTAAGACCAAACCACAGAGCAGAGCAAACAATAGACTAAATGATCAACTGGATAGGAGATATCAAATTTAGAAAATTAGCACATGATGCCAAGGTATAGTTTGAGTGAATAGTAAAAAAAAAACCTCTCTAATACACACTACTATAGATTACATTTAAACATTAAACCCCTACATAAACCCTATTAAAACCCTAATAAATTATGCCTTAATAGTCTACTTTTATCAATCAAAAACTCAATCAAACTACTGAAAGGGTTTTGGGGTTTTGAATGATAATAAATGACAGCAACTGCATTAAAATTTATTATATTCTTAGCAATTAATAAATATTCTATTTGTATCACTTCTTTTAATTCATATTTATTCTATTAAATAACCTCTTTTTAATTTTTCTCTCCCTTGTTGAGGATCTCTGTATCATTTGCTTTTTAATTAGCATTTAATGATTTACTGAGTGTGTGATAATCTTTGTTTCGCTAGAGTTATCTAAGAAAGCCAACTAGTTTTATATTTATAATATTTTGGCTTAATGGTGAAAAGAAAGTATGATTAACAATAGTAGAGAAAAACCTATTGCTATTGCTGTTATTGTCTCCAGTTAACTTATTGAAGTTTATAGTCAGGATTTAATTATTTTTTTCCTAATTAATGCTTTGTTTATGGAATTTATCTTTATTATTATTTTTAATTATTATTATTATAATTATTTGTATATCTGAAGCTTGACTACTATTAGATATACTATAAAAATTGATGTGGGACATGCACCATCCCAGCTGTCTATCCCTTAAGTAAGATATCCTATGTTTGAATATAAAGACATAATTTTTTTCAAAAATATATTTTTCTGTCGTTTTAGAATTTGTAGTTCGAGGTATATTAATGGGCACATTCTATTTTTAATTTTACTAAGTGAGCTTATGGAAAAAATGACAATCAATACACCTTATTTTAACATGTTTTAATTAAAAAAAATATATTAATTTAATAAACTCGTAACTAATTTATGAATATATCTCTTGAGGTTTTAAAATAATTAAGAAATAAAGAATAAATTGAATTTTAACCTAATTGTAGTAAAAATAAGAATGGTTTTTTTATTTATATAAATCTTATTATTATAAATAGAATTTAGCTTTACATATTAATCAATTATGTCTCCATATTTATATATTCATAATTATTTATACCAAAATTAAAAAAAGTATCAAATTTTAAAGGAAAGTATTTCATATAATTTATAGGATAAATTAAAGTTGAAATTTATTCCTAACTGTTGATCAATCAAGATGAATAGCTAACAATGAGCTTATCGAATCTAACTCCAAGATGGCTTGCTTGCTGGAGAAAAACAAACCTAAAGAACATTCCCTTGAAATCATTGTCAAGTTCAATAAAGACGCTCATATGAATTCATTATCATTATTTTTTATATAGAAAGTGGTGGAGCTCCATGTTGCAAGCGTACACTGTAATTTGAGTTAATAACGCCAAGATAATTTGAAAGGAATACACTAAAAATTTAAATTTTCATTGTAGTCATTAGAAACATTCATAAACACTAATAGACGTACCTAAGATTCAAGGTGGGACCCTATTTAACACCATTCTTCTACTATATATAACAAACCACAAATAATAAAACATGTTATCTTCTTTGCATCTTGAGCTCACCTAAACGAGTTTTTTCTCTAAATCTAATCACCTAATCTATATGATGATTGTAATTTTTTATAGTTATAATCATCGAAGAATGTTATTGATATAGTTTTAAGAAAGAATTTAAGGAACTAATTTGTAAGGTTGAGAATAATTAGCAGAGGATGAATAACAACTAAGAGCTAAATAACCAAAAAGGATTAGAATAGCTACTATTAAAAGTATCAGAGACTAGGAGATAAGTTGGTAACATTTTTTATGGGAATTCCCCATTTAATAATTAATTTCAAGTTATACATAATGGCACAATAAGAAACATCTCCAATTATTAATTACAATTTCGATTAGCACTGATTCAAGCAATTAAGATTGGCTAATAACAATTCTGTAAAGTATAATAAAAATCGTATATAAATAATAAACAGCTCAAATATTTTCTAATAACTTCTGTAGAATATAAAAAACTTTATGTTTAACTTTTTAACAGGTTAAGGAGCAAATAATCTTATAGAGTTATAGATAATCCTATATGGAATTCTGGGGTACCTTCTTAATTGACTTAAATCATAATTTGTAATTAAAACCAAAGTAGAATATCAATATATAAAAAAAATATGATTCAATAAAAAATTGGACTAATTTCAAAAAATGATTGTTACAATTCATCGATATAAGAATAAGGACTAACTATTAAAGGTGTTGCTCCAAAAGGAGTCCATAAGTTAAACTCGTATTGAAAACAGTGAAACTGGAATTGTAAACAACTAATGCGGAAAATAAAATAATGAAATCAACAGATAGATATCATTAGCAGTGAGAAGAAAATGAGCAAAATTATTGCATATTAGACCTCCATTCTGAAGAAAATCGTAATGCAGGGTCATGACAAAGTTATCTGAAGAGAGAGAGAGATTCGAAAAAGAGATTCTGTCAGAACAACTATAAATTGAATAAAATGGAATAATTATTCCAAGATATAAAATAGAAAGAATAGTATAAATTAATAAAAAATCAAAACGATGGAGATAGGAATTTATACAATATTAATTTTATGTTGACTCAAAAAATAAAATATTGTAAGAAAATATATGATTAAATTGTTAAATAAAAATTTGATAGGATTATAAAATCTATAAAAAATTCTTAATAAATAATAATTTAAGTAATCTGAAAAAGAGTGTCTTAATAAAGTTTATATTATAATAATGAATAAACAAAATTAGAATAATCTATTTAAAATCTAAGAAAAAATTTTTGGAATTAGTATAGTGATAAAAAAAATAAAACAAGATTTTATAGTTTATAATTATATAATTGATGATATTCTGGCTCTTACTCATTTAATACATACTAGAAAACACGTTTAGCCTATTTAAATGGTAATTTTATATTAAAACTTTCCCATTTACAATTGTCATCATTATCCATATCTATATTCATCTGTTAATTAATATAGATCCATTTTTTAGCTTTTTGATCAACTTTTCATTTTTCAATCAGATGTTAAATGACAAACGTTTTCTTATAATTATAATATCAAATAATTAACTCAAACTTTATTAATTCCTACTTTCGTTTTATTTTTTTATTATATATATATATAGTTGTCGTTTTTCAATTATACTGCATTATCAATATTGATTTTTATAATATGATTTTTATTTTTATTTGTTCTGCATTAAACTTTTTATAATTACATTTTATTATTTTATTTAAATTTTTACATCTACTTTTTGAAGGTATTCTTGTGTGTTTAATGATCAAAATCAAATAAATTTAACATATCACTGTTTAATACTAAAATAAAATCATCAATCTTAGTCGTGACGTAGAGGTATCTGAGTGAGTTTACGTGGCAAATTCCGTGACGTGGCAGTCGTGAAGTAGAAAACTCCGAAAAAAACCATTCTCGCTATTACCTAGTCTTCTCCCAAATCAAGATGTCATCCCAGTTTGTACCTGGGGACAGAGCTCGCGGATCCAACTAGATAACAGAAGATGGAGAAAAACGCTTACCGGTCCCACCGCTGCTGGGAAACGTAATCCCTATCCTTTCGCTGTGGTAGCTTCAGCACCCTAACCCGGTGTAGGAGAAAAATCCTTATCGTTAGCTTAAATGGTTTTCGTCTTCTCACTTTTGAAGGCAGAGCGTACCTTCATCCTGCTCCCTATTACCTAGGAAACTGAACTCAAGCCAGTAGACTCATCTAATGCAGGGAAATCTTAGGATCCAGCTCACTCGAAGAGTGTACGCTGACAGATTGAACCCCGCCGACTGGTCCCTCATGCGTTGCGCCCAGCAACCCTCTACCTGCCCTCGATAGGCCTTAGTGTAGTAGGAAGCTCTATAAGAAAGTCCCAAGTGGTTGGTACCACCTAGCAATTAGCTTTCTAATTTAATAATAAGGTATTCTTTTAAATTTAAAATTTTTTAATTTTTATATTAATATTTTATTTGTATAAGTATACTTATCTATAATTATTATCTTCTTTACTTCATTTAATATTAATTTTGTTTTTATTTATTCTATTTACTAAAAGACAATATTTTATAATAATAATTTGTTTTCTCAATTTTTTCATTTGAATTCACAGACAACTTTATCAATTCGTTATATTCACTCATCAACTTAATCTTAAATTTTTACACTTCCTAATACGAACCATTTTTATTTTTAATTTAGTAATTAATATAATTTTATTTTATATTACTAAACAAATTATTAGAGAATCTAAATATATACTATTAACTTAAAAGCCAGGTAACTCATGCTTAAAAATATAACTTTTTATATTTTATTTATAAATCAATTAATACCATTTAAATTCTAATAAGTCTTTTAGATATTATAGCAGACAATATTATTCTTAAATGTGCATTTGTTTATATTTTATAAAATATAGCTGATAAAAAGTTAATTTTATTTACTCTTAAATAGCTTAAAAATCTTTGTCTTATTCACATAAAGTTTCTATTAGAATTTATTATGTAGGGATATTTTCTTATTAAATATCAATTGTTATAATTAATATATTGGTAGTCATTTGATAAAAAAAGAAAGAAAATATATAAATTATTATAGAAGTCATGAAGTCGAAAAATTAATTACTAACTTTGATAGCAGAAATTTATAAAAAAAAACATATTTTTTTAAATTATGGCTTTTAAAACTAGTGTAAGAAATATATATACACTTCTCCATTTAAGTATATACTTAATATTATTAAATTAATAATATATTTTATATATGTTTTTGAGTTCAATTTAGATAAATGAAAAACTTAATTAGGCTTTGGCATTTTAAAAGGTTGAAGCTTCATAATGTTTGAATGTATTATTTAAATTAATTGTATTTTTTTAATAAATCTTTATGACATTAACACTATATTTATACATTGTCCTTTTTGTTTCAATTGATTATTATTATTCTACAGATATAGTTTGGCATCGAGAAGTTTATATGGATAAGATAAAAAAGGTGTTAAAATATTTTCTAATCAAAAAAATTTCATGCATTTTATACAATAAAATTACTCATAACTAGAACTTGTATAAATATTATCAGATAGTATATATATTGTACTGGAAGCAGTAGCATTTCTTTTTTAAAAAAAGTGAACATCATACAATTCATTAAAGCTTAAAAAGCTTGTATAATAAACAATTTTCCAGTAATGACCAGCTATCACTATAACTCTCCAGGTAGTCTGTAAAATTCTATAATCATCTATCTTATTAATATGCCTTTTTATTTTTAGGCATACTTTTCAATTTAACTTATAGGAAACAATAGTGAAAGAAAAAGTTGGTGCCCCCTCTCACTAAAATATTGCACCAAGTAAATTAGCATTATCAAAATGTATATAGTTATACCTTTGTTTCCAAACTCTTGACTACCTTGGATTTGCTACACTTTTTTTACAGCTAATCTTGAGTTGTCGCATAACTTCCCTTGATATTAAATTCTGTAACATAAATAATTACAACAGAATTCCATAAAATTTATTAGGATAAAGTAGCTAATTAATTCAGGCAATTATTTAAATCCAGAATTACAAACGAAATTAGGGGTGGGAATATAGAAATGAAGAGCTTCCAGAGACATCATTGATCATCTGTTAAAAATGGAGTAAGATTGATTCACTCTTTGAGGTTTTAGTACCTCAATATAATTTAAGAGAAAACATTAACATCGATAAAAATAATTAAACTAATAATACATTTTTTTATACTACCAATATTAAGGCAGTATTATGCATAAACCTCAAACTTTCAGAAATGTTTGAAAAATAATAGAAAGTAATATAGTTTTGAAAAAATTATAAATTATATAATAATTGAAATGGGGGGAATATATAGTCTTTGTTGGAACAGATATGCTAAAAAAAAAATAAATTACAAAACATATAATCTATATTTTTATTGGAGAAGCATCTTTTAAGTGTTAATGAAAGTTTTTGATAAAAATTCTAATATGTTTCTAATAATTTAATTGAGTTAAACATGAATTTATTTTAGCTTTATGTTTGATTGATTTTCTTAGTAATAAGACTGTTTAAAAGTTACTTTTCCATTAAAAAAAAATAAAATAAATTTAATTTTGCATATAAATTTATTAATTATATATTATTTTATTAATTCTAGAATTTGCATATATTATAACTTGCAAAAATAGTCTTTCGAGCAATGAAATTCTTTAGAAGAATGATATAAATTCTTATATAAATTGAAATTAATTCAATTTCATGCATTTTTAGTTTATTTTTATAATGATAAACTACAGTTGCCAAGTTACAAGTTTTTACTGTAATTATACTGAAACTTTCATTTAAATTATAAAATATCAGAGAGTTCTCCATAAATAATTATTTTTAAATGAAATTAGATTAATCTAATATAATTTAACTAGTTAATTAATTCATTTATTTATATTCTTAAAAAAGCAATAATGATTTAAGTTAACTAATTGTGATTCAAAACAAAATATTGGTTGAGGTAATATTAATCACATTGAATATAAATTGAATGATTAAAAATTGTTTTCAATACATTAATTTAAAGATTTATTTAATTATATTAAATTGGTTCATAAAAATTAAATTATTTAAAGCTGTTAAATTGTTTAAGAAAATACGGAAAAGTATAAATAAACAAATGCATAAAACTATTCAGAACTAAATGATGAAGTAATAATTAGCTAATTTATTAGGTTAAGTGAATTTTGAGTTTTACTAAAATTTAATAAAAATCTAATATCCTTATATTATTTTGTATTTTAATTTTATTAATTTCCAAAGATACTATTGCTTGTAATTACAATAATTAATCCTCATTAGAGACCTTTAAGTTTCTTGTGTGATTTTGTGTAAAGGCTGTCCCTATTAATAGATTTATCTGTGTTCTTCAGCTTAATCCAAGAATTAATGCTGGTACTATAATCCATTTTTTCCCATTCTCTTTTTTCCCATAGGCTAATCTCTCCTTTTTTTGTACTAAGTATTCCTCGTTTGCATTATTTTTCTTGAATTTACTATGTATTTTGAGGAAATCAATTCTCTACGTTTCTCTGTGTTTATTCAATGGAAATTGATTTAATAGCTGTAAATATGTGGATTGCATGTAATCTTAATATAAATTTACCTTAGAGAGGGCAATATATTTGCTTATAGAAAATAATGTGCAATTGGGAATATTTAAGACGATTTTTTTGCTTGCTTTCAGATTCTTCAGAAAACGCTTTACGACGAAATTTCGTGTATTTTTTAAAAAATTTTCTGGTACTAACCCTCATCCTAGACTCCGCTTACTCGACTCCTCTACCCTCATCCTAGACTCTGCTAGTTTTTATTTTTTATTTTAAGTCAAAAACATTCAATAGGAAAACGTAAAACTTGAAATTTGTTTTTCTTCCCAAGATTTTAACTTAATTAAAGCAGGGTTAAATTTAATTTTTTTATAGAAAAACCATCTAGGATGAGGGTAAAGGAGTCGGAAACTTTTTGAATTGAACAATTATGTAATTGCTAATTAGCACTTAAGAGTTTCCAGTTCCATTGATTTTCAGTCCTGTATTAAACATACTAAGCACTATTACTAAGTATGTTTAAGTAGAGATCGTTATTGTTTCTGATTAGTTGGCATTTAAGTTGTCTCATTTTTCTTAGTTCTAAGTTATCTTAATCATCCTAGTTGTTCTCTTTAAGAATTTTAATAAAGTTTACAACAAGTGGTTTTATTTTAAGGATTTTAATTATATTAAAAAAGATATAATTTACGTGGCACTTTCTTCTAAATGTCACTTGTGTTATCAACCTTTTTAATGGCTTGGTTTTGAATTTTATGCCCTAGTTCTTTTATTGCCAAATTTATGGTAAGATATTATTAGCTCTTTAGAAGGCAATTTATCGAGTTTCCTGACGTTTTTAAGGTTGAGTATTTATTTTAGGTAGCTAAGTGGTATATAAAGTTCGTCTTGCCTTTCTTTGTTTCTTAGAACTCCTTATTTTCATTTTTATTAAATATAATTGCTCCTTTTTCTTGTTTTAAGAAGTTTTATTTTGTTAGTTATATTATTCCAAACCTCTTTCAAACTAATATTCAGGGTCTACAAATGTTACTACCTGATTCTTATAATAATAATAATTCTTAATCATTCACCTGATCAGATATATAGAGAACTGAACTGTAAGGGGATAGCAATACACCTTTCTTTGAATGATTTCAATCATTTCAAAGGGCATGAGATAAGTGAACTATTAAAATTTTCTATCAACGCTTTAGTATATGTTTCTACATAATTTCACTCTTTACGGGAAGGTTATAATTAAAAGGTTTCTTGTATAAATGTTTTTTTTCTACTAATATTTTATATTTTTTAAGACTTTAATTCACTTGCCTAGCCATTTATCATTTTATCTTAATTAGCAAATATAATTTATGAGACACATATTTGTAGACTGCTTTTGTTTCAGATCTGGTTAACTTACTGGCAGTAAAATCTGTACTTTGTGCCAGTATATGAGCTTTAAGGCCTCGACTTTGGCTTTAATCAGTACATTATTTAATTCGAATGTTTCTTTTAACATATTAAATAAATAACTAATATAAATTATTATTATTTTAATCATTATTATTATTATGGTTACAATATCAAATAATTTATGAAAAAAATAAGGGTCTCAATGCTAGTTAATAAAATGTTTCATTGACAATCATCAATCGAGTTTTGTTGATCAATTAGCATTTCCAAGTATGATTATTGATTTAACATTTAACTAGTTATTCACTTCTCCAAATTTCAATTTAAAATATATTACTAATAATTTTAAATGTTATATGATTTATTAGTTAATAATTAATTAATTACTTTAGATTGAATGATTTCTCATCCAAGCACAAAGTTTTAGCAATATAGGGAAAGCTAGGCATCTAAATAGACAAAGAAAGAAACTGAATTGGTAATCATGCTCTCAGCAAGAAAATGGAGGGAGACAAAAATGATATTAAGGGTGCAGCAGATATTAAAAAGCATGGTTGCACTAACAGTTTGCTAAATTGTCCATAGATGAATAGATTCATGCAGAACATAAAGTCAACTATTAAAAAAAACATGAATTTCATTCTAGTTAAATGAATTATAATTATATAATATAAATTAGATTATATTTAAGCAAGTTGTTTAGTCTATAACTATAATGAGGGCGAAAGAGTTCAATCATCATGGGAATTATTGTATCCGATTCAGAGGATTGTTTTTTCTAGTCAATTAATTCCTGTAATTAATTTAGCCTTTGAGATTTGATTTAATCTGACAAAAACATCATGTGAAAATATTGGTGTTTTTGGTTTTCAAGCAGAGATATAAGTTAATTTACTGATTTTGCTATTTTAAATATAATGTGAAAAAATTTAATATATATATTATAATTAAAATATATTTAATATGTTTAATTTTTCAACAATCATAATAAAACAACATTCTTCAAATTCTTATAATGAAAAGACAAACTAACTCTTAAAGTTTTTAATTTATATATCTTCCCCTCCTCTAGAGACTAATTTAGTGTATTTACTCCCTTAGGTTTCTTACTTCTATCTGATTCGCAATTCCTGCTTGAATTGTCTCCGCATTTGCTTCACTTTTATTAAAGTTGATTTACTCTGCCCTCAGTGATTTAAATTGTGATAACTAGATAAAAGGGATTAATTTTCTCAGTGCTTTTTGTGTTTCTGTATGCAAAATAATAAAACAATAGATTTAATTAAATAAGATACATTTATGTGATATAATGTTTGTTTATTTAAGTTATCTAAATGCTAGTAGTTTTCTATGCTCCTGGTGGGTCCAGGCTTAAATAAAATTTAATTGATTTCCAGATACTCCCAGTTATTGAACGGGATATTTATTGAAATGAAATGGCCAACTTGTGAATTAATTGATGTATTGAATTCACATAAATATGCTAAACAATTTCAATTAAAAGTTATGATTCAATTTATAAATTATGTAAATATATAATTTAATCAATAATCATTGACATAACTTTAACTACATAGCATTTAGCGTCAAGAAAGTAACCAAAGTCACTAATTCAAAAGCTTGATATTGAACTAGCCAATTGATATGTCTCAAGCGAATACGCTCCATTGCCTCCAGCTTCTACAGGCAAATATTAATTAAGCACTTCCAGAAGTAAATGCATCTATATCAAATCTTTGAAGAACATAATATCTCATTTAATTTGATCCTAACTTAACAAATAATTTATAAATATATTTATCTTTTCATTTCATCATTTGAATAGTGAAGCTGTGATTGCTTATGATTGTAAACCATCTGAAATAGCTAGATTCAGCTAGATAGTTAGATCCTCTCCAGTTCCACAGCTGATCAGTATGCAATGAGCTGGTAGTTTCAACAATTTTATCTTCGAGTCTTTAGTGACTATTTTCTGTGCTCCCTCAAGTGTTTAGGCTTTTCTATTTAAATGACAACTTATCGGTGAGGTTTTCACTAGTCTGTCCACTAATAGGTAACTACAAATAGATAGAAACTGCTGTGATTGTGATCAGTCATCATTACCTTGGTATGCTTTTCAAGCATCATACATATGATTCAAAGATAAATGATCTAATTATATAAATATATTGTTTATTTAAATATTAAAAATATGGATATTGTAATTAATATGAACCTCGGGAAGTAAAATATAAATAAACTAATATGTTTATTGTGTATAATTGCTTTATATAATGAAATTTAAAGTAATTAGTTTATAATATTAAAGAATGAATAATTATTTTCTAGAATGAATTACTAATGGTAGATAGAGTAGTTAATCAGGTATTTGATTTGCAGATAGATGTCTTATTGCTAAATTATTCTCTAAAAGAATAGAATTTTATCTAAACTAACACAAGATAATATAATAATATTTATAATATTGATAAAATAGATAAAAATAGGAAATTTGAGAAATAAAGATCAATTTTAAATATATTAGTAATTACAACTGTCATGTATTAGGAGTACCATTAATAATTAATTGATTTAGATTTTAAATTTAATTAATTAATATAATCAAATATTTATATTAAAAAGTGGTCAGGTGGTCTGGCCGGAGTTTTTGGTGGTCCACTGCAAATGCATATATATTTAATTGATATTACAATGTGTTTATTAATCAATACTACGTTCACTCATCACACATCATTCCTCTGTCTCTGACCACCGACTGTGTGTCTAAATCGGCTACCTTCTTGGCTCCCTGGTCGGTTTGAAATCTTGAGTAGAGGAACTGGGCTACCATCGGTGCTGTTAAAGGGAATGCCTCCTCCCCGCTTTATGTCGGTATCTCGGATTGGCAGAGCAGACATCTCGACTTGAAAGCATTGGCATCTTCCGGGTCCATCTTACTAAACGGTAGAGTGTTTGATGTGATGACTATGAACCACCCCGTGAATCTGAAATCCACGCCGCCATACTTCTGCTCTATGGCTATCCCTTCACCTTCCATTAATCGTTTCATCCCAGCAATCCCTGTTGATCCAAATACCTTCAGGGGATTAAGCTCGTTCATGAATAGTATTTGTGGCTCACCGGCCTTGTATTGTTTCATTATGACGTGAAAATGCGAATTAGACTGTACATATTGTTCGCACACGAATATCTCCTCTAGAATGCGAGTGATGTTTTTCTTTCCGGTATTGGTTTGCCCGTATATCTAGATGCTGTGAATCTTACTGTTCTTGCGCTTGATTAGGAGCTCATACAGCATCGAGAATGTGGAGGTAGCCGAGTGCTTGTAGATCGGTATCTTTTGGGTACTGGAATCATCTCGGTTTTTCTTGAGATCGGCAATGTATTCTTGGATTGACGTAATTATTGGTACTCTATCCCTAATGGCGACACCGGACTTCTTGATCACTTGATCCGCGTAGTTCATTGAGCTGTATGCCTTGGCAATGGCTACTAGCTGGGTCACATCGCCTGAATTCTTCCGAATGAACTCCTCCCTTGACTGTGCTCCCCTGAAAGCCTCTCGATACTGTAGTCATTGGTAACATCGACAGCGCCTCTAGAACCGAGCTCCTGCATTTATGATTCCTTCACCTTCTTAGCATTCTCTTTTGCGATAAACTGCTCGTAATGGTGAGAAGGCCCGTATATTAGCTTAAGTCCATCCACTGCTGATGCGAACTTCTCTTATGAATAATGTCCGAGAAGCTTGGCTGTTAGTTCCAGCTGTGTCATAATCGCCTTGCATTTGCGCTTCTTTTCTGTGAAGTATTACTTGTTGGCTCCGATGGAGTCTGTTTTGAAGCAAATACAGAGGTAGTAAATCTTATTGGAACGATCAGTGTAGACCTCGATGTGACTGAAACCCGTAATTTGACTCGTCATTAAGCATTCATCATATTTTTGAAATAAAGTTAATTGAAATTATAAATTAATCAAATATATTAAAAATGAGAAAAATGACTGATCAGAAACCTCTGTGTCATTCAACATTAATGTACTTTACAAAAAACATATCTAAACATTTTATTTTTACAGGGCACCTGGTAAGACTGAGGGCGTCAACGAAGAGGGAGTTCAAAAAATCACACAGAAAAGGGCAAAAGAATTCAATATTTATGATGATAATGATGAAGACGATGAAGATGAACAGGAAGATGAAACGTTTTTTTTAGATTTACTAATTCTATTACTACTATTACTATTACTTTAGCACTAATTCATTTTAATTTAAATTTCAGCTTATTTCAAAAAAATTATGATAGGCAATACTTCCAGAGGTACAAGCTACCCTCGCTTTGAAATCTGTAGGAAGAATTAGTGACGGTTGTGAGACATTATTATTAGTTTAATTACTGAGTCTCGGTGCAGTAATAAGGTCACGATGGCCTCTCAGTCATTTGAACAGTCGTCGTAGTGGTGTACGGTGTGTTGAATTCCACTTTAGTTCTACACATTGTAATATCAATTAAATATATATATGCATTTGCGGTGAACCACCAAAAACTCCGGCCTGACCACCTGACCACTTTTTAATATATTAAATCTTTTATTAATTAATTAAATTTAAAATCTAAATCAATTAAGTATTAATGGTACTCCTAATTCATGACAGTTGTAATTACTAATATATTTAAAATTGATCTTTATTTCTCAAATTTCCTATTTTTATCTATTTTATCAATAGCAGATAATATGCTGTGGATTTTGATAGTTACTTTTTTTAAATATTTTAAAAGTAATTTTACGATGTAAACTCTTTAGATTGTCAGTTTACTGAGGGCTTTCAATTACTTAAATGACATAAATAGCTAGAAAAGAAAGCTAGCTGTGTATCTTGAAAGATTCTCTAATCAATTATTATTTTTATTCATTTTTATTAAAAAAGGATAATAATGCAAATAAATTAATACTCGCATATAAATAATAAATAAGCATAATCAAAAGTCAATAAAAATGGGTGTATTGACGTATTTTCCTCATTGGTAATGTCTAGTCCTCGCTGGAAACGTCTATTTCTCACTGATGGCGTCTATAATAAACAATTTTAAATATTTCTTAAAAAATTTCACTTATAATTTAATATTTAAAAAATTGATATATGAAAACAGAATTCTATATAACAACACAAAGGCATAATAAAAATGATAAAAAGCAATCATATCAGATTTCAGGAAAGTGGTTTAAGCCTTAAATTTTCGTAAAAATCTAATTTTAATAATTAGCATGCTTCTTGTTGTTGAATATTTCTTTGGGTTAGGACCTATTAAAAGAATTTAAGAGGCTTGAGATAATATAATAATAATATAAAATATAGATAAATATTTCTGTAATAAAATTTACTTTATTCTTAAACACTACGAGTTCTATTATGCATAAATATAGTCCATTTTTAATGGTACAAAGCTAAATATAATTAATTATATAAAATGTGTTTTTCAAATAATTTATTATTGTTATAAATGTGTTCGCATAAAATAAATTGCAAAATAATACTTAAAAAAAAATAATTAAAGATACAACAAAATATAAAGATAAAATATTATAGAAATAAATACATTTTATACTATAGTCACTGTAAACGAAAAAATAAAATAAAAATATGTCAAAAACTAAATTGCAATATAAGAAATAAAAACAAAATTCCTCATATAGCATGTAAAAATAAGTGATCACTTCATAGATTATAAATAATGTTTGGCTTTTATAATCAAAATGACAAGGTTAAAAATCTTAAGTTATGAAGAACTTCAAATTTCATGTGCATAACCTTAAAATCTTTAGATCATTTTATAATATTTCCATTCTTTATGCTTAAATACTTCATTTAACTTGCATAAGGAGCGATCTCAATTTAAGGAGGGGAGGTTTTAAAATTTAATTTTTTTAATGCAGCACCTAATACGGTTTTGAACTTTAATATAACCTCCCAATTAAGTTTTAAATAAATTAGGAGCACCACCTTATTAAATTAAATATAATTAGGAAACTTTTATGGAGAAAGTTTGATAAAAATGGAAATCAAACTCTGAAACATGGAGAAAGTTCCTCCATCTTTATTTATTTTTCTGATTCAGGTTGCTCTCGTGGATCTCCCTATTTATTAGTAAAATTTTAGTAAGTTCAGAATGGATAACCATAATTTTAAATTTCATAAACATTTATAGAAACTGGAAGCAAGATGAAATCTATGAATGATGCAATGAAGAGAATTTAATCTCAAGATTTAATAGGAAAATTCAGAAGTAAAGAAGATCTTTACAGATACTTGGTATAGCAAGGTAAGTTTTCACTTATAACTAACTTATTAACCATAGTTGGATTGTTCTTGCCAACACAGGAGGGAACAAAAATATCATTCTTAAAAGCATTGCTAAGTGAAGAGAAAAAAGCTTCTAAGTCTAATGAAATCAGAATGATCGAGATACCTAACTACCCTGAAATCTCAGTAACAAACCTATATGATGATGCTATGAGTGATCCAGATGTTGCTCTCTACCTTCCATCAAAGCTGCAACTCTCTAATAAGTTGCCAGAGAGAAACTTCTTCTTTGGTGTCCTTGGAACTCTGAAACCTGAGTACTTAAATGAAGTAATTTAAGAAGCTCATAAGAAACGCTATAGCATCTCTCCTGAAGAAAAAGAGAAGCAGGGAATAAAAATCAGCGACACTTGGCTCTAGGAACTATAGAAGCATCCATTCATCTCTAGTAAGCTTAGTCTTCTAACTTTATAGAAAAACCTGGCACTGCTATTTACTTTATGAAAGAGCGCAGCAAATTAAACAGAGAGAGAAAGTCTCAAGTAAAGCATGAATTGAGTAAGAGACTCTTCAAAGATTTTTAAAAGCCAGACGAGATGAACATAGATGCAGGAGCTGGCACTAAGAGAAGAAATATGGGCCTAAGCAAGCCATAAGAGGAAGAAAAGAAAGATAAGCCAAATCCCTTTGCGGGCAAATTTAAAATGTGAACTTATTCATTCGCTTAAATCTAAAACTTATTTATGTACACAAAATCTCCCTTCTCTTGCGCATACTTTAGCTTTATCATCGCTGACTCTCTTAGCAGCACTCTTAATAAAATCGACTGTATCTATCTTCAAGTCGTGCATCAAGTGAAATAGTAGAAGTTTCTTGTAGTGGCATTCCAATAACCCCCAATATAATTCAATTCCATTGAACTGAGGACTGTAGGGAACATTAAATACAGGTGTTATATTTAGCCTTTCATATTCTTTCCTTGTGTCTTTAGTTTTATGGACAGATAAGTTATCTACAAACAGAATAATCTCTTAGTCCACGTACTTATCTCTGAATTATTTAAAGAAATTAATATATTATTCAGTCTTTATAGAACGAGGGTGAATAAGCCACTGTCTTCACTTATTCCACCAAGAATAGCTTGAGTTTAAACCTTAACCTTTTAATCATATACTTCTATATTACTATACCTCTTGTACCAAGACCTTGATATAAAGGTATTGAATGTAAATACAGCTTCATCAGCATGTATGAACTTTATATTATGCTCTTAAGACCTCTGCATTTAATCGAATATATAATTTAAATTAGTCTTATAAAATGGAACATTAAAGTCAATCACTCTCTTAATGCGATTGACTGTCTTGTAAGATATTCCATTCTTTTTATATATGTTAGCTATCGATTAAGCAGAGATGTGAAGCTCAGGATATTGGCGATGAAACATCACAGCCCTCTAGGCTAGAGAGAAATGAGCCCAGTATTTAAGAGTCTTATCATTTATAAGATATTCAATATTATGCTGGTAAAATTTTAAGGGTCTCTTAGGCTTTGAATTAAGCTGCTATCTCTTTAAATTCAATTCTAGTAGACAGTGAGACCTCACAGTTTCTGGAGATTCATGGAAGAGCCTTGCTATTGACGTATAATTTAGAACAGGCTTGAGTTATTCACTATATTCATCACATCCATATCGCAACTTAAACAATAAATCTATATACTCACTGTCATAAACTGACACCAAACCTCGCGTAAACTCACTTAAATTACTAATATTTAAATATTAAACCCCTGCATTTACCCTACTAAAACCCTAATAAAGTATGCATTAATAGTCTATTTTTATCAATCAAAAACTCAATCAAACTACTGAAAGGGTTTTGGGGTTTATAATCTATATTCGTTATTTCCATTTTTATTGCTTAAATATTTCATTTGACTTGCTCAAAGAAATTATCTCATCATTGATTATGAAAAAAGATTGTAATTCTTAATAAATTTGACAAGGTTAAAATTTTAAAGTCTTGAAGAACTTCCAATTCCTCGTGCTAAACATCAAAATCTTACAATCTTTTTTATTTATTTCATTTTGATTTGCACATGAAATTATCTCTTCATAGATTATAAGTAATGTTTGCCTTATATAATTAATTTCTCATAGATTATAAATAATATTTACCTTTTATAATCAATTTGACAAGGTTAAAATTCTTAAGTTATGAAGAACTTCCACTTCCTTGTGCTAAACCTCAAAATCCTACAATCATGATAAATAATTTTGAAAATAGATGATTATAAGAATTCTATCAATAATTATTGAAAAACATTAAGCTAATAAACAAAGTTTAAATCTAAAAAATGTTTCATTACTTTCTATCTTTTTAAGATGTCATCATTTACAAATTTTAATACTCCTTTACCACCCTCTTTAGCTGCTTTCTAAAATCTTTGTCTGTTCCTACCCTCATCTTTTTCCAAGTACAATGCCTGTGAAATAAAAAATTTATATATCTTTTTTGTAACCTACATTTAAAGTGAGTGACACGGCATCTTCTGTTTAGTCATATTTCCATTTTCTATAATTTCTAATTAATTTAATTTTTAATTATCAAATTCTTATTATAAATTGTAAATCTTTTTTAGTTATTTCCATTCTAATTGCTAAAATAATTCAATTAAATTGCTCAAAGAAGTGATCTCTTCAAGAAATGTGAAAAAAGTTTGTCATTCAACTTTTATTTGATTAGTAAAATACCGAGAAGCCAAATCACCTCTCAATCCATTGAGCTAAGCCTCCAAGTTTTACTTTATTAATTTTTAATAACATTTTATTTCTTAATATGCCTTATATAAGAATAAGTATTATTTAGAAGTAGTAGTGCTTTAAACTTTAATAGGAAGTTATTTTATTTAGATTATGTATTTTATTCTTTTAAATTTATTATTTATAATTTCCTTAAAACCTTCAGTTTATGTTTGATACTTAGATTATGAATTATCCTAGTTCTTTTTTAATGCCATCGTTATTTATTTTACAAAAGCTATACTTACTTTACCCATTTCTTAAAAGAGTTTCTATTATTTTTAATTTAAATTCGAAGTCAGTCATCTACGATTGTCTTTAATTATCATAGTTCACATATCTTTTATATTAATTATCAAAACAAACTCTTAGTTGATTATTTTTATAAATTAATGAAAATTTCAAACTTCTTTAGTAGATTATTAACATACTATTTTATCCTTATTACCCAAGTATTAAATTTTTAAATTGTAAACTTGCTTTAGATACTAATTTACTTTTTAACTTCTGTTCGCTTATTATACCTGATTATTTTGTTGATAAACTAGAAAAGTTTTGAAAAATTACAAATTTATCAATTGAAAGTTCTTACTAAAGTTATGTATCTGCTTTAGATTAATTTCTCTAAATAAAAATTAAAATAATTCTATTTATTGTATTTTTAAGAAAGGATATTCATTTTTTATCACAGCATATTCATTACTTGGGTATACATTATTAATTTTTATTTCTTTATCATTTCTAATTTGGCCTTAAATCAAAAAAAATTAGACTTAGCGACAGATTTTTGTAGGCATATTAATAAATTTTGAAAAGTTTTATATTCTAAAATGTTACAAAACAATATTAATATAGCAATTTTAATAGCTTATTTTAAAAAAATTAAATAATTATTTTTTTCATTCAGTAGTTAAAATTAATTTAATTTGAATAGGAATTAATTAGTTTTATTCTTCAAGAGTTACTTTCTAACATTCGTTAATTTAAATTAAATAGCCTTTTGATTCTAGGCTTTTATTTCTTTCTCAATGTGCTTAAGAGTTCTAATCAAACTTTAATCTAGAATCTTAAAAATCAATCATGCAATTTTAAACATCAAACAAAATTACTTTATTTCAAAGATTAATTAATTAAACTAAAATAATTTGAAAAAATTATTCTTCTCTTTATCTCAATAATTCAATTTACTTTGACTAAATCATATTTTATTTTATAAATTTGTTTCTTTACACAACTATTTTTCTTATATAATTTATTATTCCATTTTATTAAATTCTTTTAAAACATTCATTTATTAAAGTTCTCTTGAATTCCCAGCTTAATTCAAGCTCTATAAATTTATATCATGCAAATATTCAAACTTGTCAATCTAACTTCATTTTATTCATTAAACTCTAGATTTATTTATTATATAAGTCACTAGAATTTCATATTTAATGTTAACAATATTCATAAATTTAAAAAACTGTCTATAATTTCAAGAAAAATTATAATCGCAATATTTGAGATTGAGCAATAATTCCTAAACCCATTAAATTTTATATTTTAGAATTTTGGGAACTTAATGAATTACGAACTAAATTTATTGGTATTTACTAGTTAAGTTATTTATTTAAAAAACCTAAATACTCCATGAAAATTGCATATATGTTCAATTCAATATCCTTAATCATTCTCCCTATGCTTATTGATATCATTGCATCTATTGCATTCTTAGTTATGAAGAGGTACTCACTATTTGTAATTATATCCATGGATTTTATTGATAAGGTCAAGATTTTGTATTGATAAGAAGATCAAAAAATTAATTAAAATACATTTATAATCATTTGTTTATAAGTCTTTTAAGAATGCTTTTTTTCTTCTTCATCTTCATCATCATACTCATTATTGTACTACTTTACTTCTGCTGATTTCTAGCAAGATATTCCACACTCATTCTTACTGTCAATAGCTTGAACTTTTGCTGTTTTTTGTGTCTTTTTGCTGTAAACTTGGCCTTCTCGATTTTAGACTGCTATATCAGAGATGCTGCCTGGAACCTGAACTCCATTTTATTCACAGAAATTTAATAAAATTAAAGATGTTTAACAAATTAAAAATAACAAATTAAAACTTTCAAAGTTTTAATGATCAGAGATTAAACTTGAGACTAATAGTTTTTAATAAGAATTCTTAATTGGGATGTCTTAATTAATTTTAGGCATGTTTTTATCAATTAAGACTGAGTTAATTTTAATTTATTAAACATCTTAATTTCATTAAATTTCTGTGAATAAAATGGAGTACAGGTTCCAAGCAGCATCTCTAATAAAGCAGTCTAAAATCGAGAAGTGGCCAAGTTTACAGCAAAAACACACAAAAAACAGAAAAAGTTCAAGCTATTGACAGTAAGAATGAGTGTGGAATATCTTGCTAGAAATCAACAAAAGTAAAGTAGTACAATAATGAGTATGATGATGAAGATGAAGAAGAAAAAAAGCATTCTTAAAAGACTTTTAAACAAATGATTTATAAATGTATTTTAATTAATTTTTTTATCTTCTTATCAATACAAAATCTTGACCTTACCAAATCTTTGGCTTTATAAAATGATCTTCTAATTACTTAAATATTTCTACAGTGTTTGTATACCAAGCTGAATTATACTCTTGATAATTCCTTTAGGAATATCTCAAGCATGCTAAATATGCTATTCTATTTAATTATCCTAACATTTTCTCAATAAATCTCCCCTAATCTCACATGTCAAGATATTAAAAATCCCAAAACCCTTTCAGTAGTTTGATTGAGTTTTTGATTGATAAAAGTAGACTATTAGTGCATACTTTATTAGGGTTTTAATAGAGTTTATGTAGGGGTTTAATGTTTAAATGTAATCTATAGTAGTGTGTATTAGAGAGGTTTTTTTTTTACTATTCACTCAAACTATACCTTGGCATCATGTGCTAATTTTCTAAATTTGATATCTCTTATCCAGTTGATCATTTAGTCTATTGTTTGCTCTGCTCTGTGCTTTGGTCTTAAGATAATCTGCTCAACCATATCTTTCATTTTACCTTTTATCTTATTCTAGTCTAGACATTGCTGTATTCTCTGCTTTGAATCTTTCTCTCTCTTACAGCTATAGTAATCATTTCTTTGCATATCGCATTCAGCAATAATTGTGCTGCTAGAGCCCATACATCCCACTTAATCTCACCATCTCTCCAGTCCTCCATTTCTGGAAAGTATCCAGGAGTGCCATAAACGTTGCCAAGTCCTGAAGCTTCAACTCTTTATGATCTATTGAAATCAATTATTGCTACTCTGAGAGGTGAAAAGTCAAGCATAATATTATCAGGCTTCAAGTCTCAATGAACATACCCTAAAGTGTGCAGCTCTTCTATGCCTTTGCAAACATTTGTAAGAATTAGAGGTAGCTACTTTGGAACTCTTTAATCTTAAATGTAGTCTATTAAAGTCATTTAATATAGAGGGAGGCGAAAAGCAACATGATCTTGAGCAAGCAGTATTGCATCGAGCTTAATTAAAAATCTGCATTGTCTATCCCTTGCCTTAGTAAGAGCTTAGTACTCATTTACAAATTCCATTTGATACTTTTCATCGCATTTAAAGTAGTTGAATGGATAAATCTTGTATGCGAACTGCTTATCAGTAACGACTTTTTTCTCAAACTTGTCCTCAAGTATAAGATAACTTTCCTTACATTCTTTAAGGTCAATTACATTTAAAATTGGAAGCTTTAGTGCTTGTATCTTCAAAGTGATTTTCACTATCTCAGAAGCTGGAAGGTTTCTCACTGCTTTAATAAGCTTATTTTCTTTCTTAACTCTTTGTTCCAAAGATTCTAAAGGGTCTCTTGGCTTTCTTTTTTGAAGGAAGACCTCACCTGTCTCAGGATCTCTGACTTCAAACTTCTTGCCATGAAGGTTTTAAAGGTGAACTTTTAAATCTCTTGAATGATTACATCGCTTATTGCAATAAGGGCAAAAATATTTTCCATCTATCTTATCATGCTAAAGATAGAGCTTAGGCTTGTTAGAATGCTACTCTAAGATATGACGCTTAAGAGCAGATTTATAAGTGAAGTTCTTCTCACACTCTTCACATAAATGTAATGCTTTAATTTCTTTTTTCTCTTCCTCCTCTTCAACCATTTTTATTGGACTTTCGCATTGAATTTCTTAGCTCTGCATTTCTATTTAACAACTGAATTGTTATTCA
>ARYC01007568.1:0-19742 GCA_000711775.1 Oxytricha trifallax
CAATAGTACTTACGTTATAGAGGAACTATCTGTTGACTGACTTCCCATTCTTGATTTCTGGCAAGTATTTGCATATATCTGGATCATTCTTAATATCATCAATGAGATGAATGACAGAGAGCTCGTTGATCTTAGGCACGTTGATGATTCTCAACTCATGATTGCGAAGCACCTATACTAATGTAATCTCAAATGCTTACCTTTTTAACTCCAAGAAATATGCCTTGAATGTATTCCAACGTGCATTCTTGGTAAGCTGGTAGGTATAACTATCCTATCTGTTAAATTAATGGTTTAAATTCATACCTTAAGTGAGCAAGATAGAATAGAAATCCTGCTTTGACTTCCCTAATCTAGCAAGCTCATTCGAAGGCACTGAGTGTACAACTTGACCATTGATAGTTTCAGTGTTAATGATGCTCATACGTGTTGGGCGATACCCCTCTTTGACCTCTTCATCTGCATCACTTTAGAACTCGTGGGGAGGATTGAAGCTGGATACACCACCACCTGATCTTTAAGTATTGCCATGCTTCCTTGAAGGTTCAGTTCTGAATTTTGATTACTGGCCATCACTAGGATTATTGTTTAGGTAAGTATCAATCTATGTGATGTTCCTCATGAATTGACCAGAGATCTAATTGAAGTAAGCTAAGTCTTCATTGCCAATTTAGTTTGGCGAATGCCCATCAAGATCATGTGTCTGCTCTCTACTCTCCTCCTCAACATGCTTCATCAATGCATCTTTACCTTGCCCAGAATAGAGTGCTCTTGACCCTGACATCTATTAGAAGAAAACTATGGTTAAGCACTGATTCAATGATTGATTGGGTATGATTGCTGTTGTAATCGATTCAAATAAATTTGAGAAGTTATAAATTGACAGCGTCAACTGACACCGCCAACTGACACCGCCAACTGACACCACCAACTGACAACGTCAACTGACTACATCAACTGACAACATCAACTGGCACCACCAACTGACAATGTCAACTGACAAGGGATTTGGGGTTTTTAATATCAACTGAAAATTAATATCCATTGATAGCATCAACTGACAAAGTCAACTTACCTTGCCACTGACGACGCCGAGGTCCTTGATGGGATAGCCATTCATGACACAATTACCGAAGCTTTTGTGGAAGAATGAGCTAGCTGAGTACTGCGGTGATTCGCCCACTCCTGGCTGCGCCAGGGAGTGGGGGTGGGGGGCGTCCAAGATCTCGCCATCTTCAACATCACCAGCTTTATCAACCAGCGGCTGTTACTGGGAATCGCTGTTCATTCTTATTAATTAATAGCTAGTATTAAGAATTTAACTGTCCAATCAATTTCTAATAGAACAATATATAATTAAAATCGGTTATTAATAATTAAAACTTAAAATTACAAATTTTGATTGCGCAAATATATAAACCATCCTGGGCCAGAGTGGAATTGCTCCTTCTTAATACATACTGCTCACTACTGTACATTAAGCACATCGATCTGCGCGTCTCATACCTGTAAACATCAATAGCATGTTGGATTGACTCTAATCATACTTTTTAGTCATTCTGGGTTTTATCGGGAAATTGATTTTTTTCAAAATCTAATTCATTATTCCGATAAAACCCAGAATGACTAAAAAGTATGATTAGAGTCAATCCAACATGCTATTGATGTTTACAGGTATGAGACGCGCAGATCGATGTGCTTAATGTACAGTAGTGAGCAGTATGTATTAAGAAGGAGCAATTCCACTCTGGCCCAGGATGGTTTATATATTTGCGCAATCAAAATTTGTAATTTTAAGTTTTAATTATTAATAACCGATTTTAATTATATATTGTTCTATTAGAAATTGATTGGACAGTTAAATTCTTAATACTAGCTATTAATTAATAAGAATGAACAGCGATTCCCAGTAACAGCCGCTGGTTGATAAAGCTGGTGATGTTGAAGATGGCGAGATCTTGGACGCCCCCCACCCCCACTCCCTGGCGCAGCCAGGAGTGGGCGAATCACCGCAGTACTCAGCTAGCTCATTCTTCCACAAAAGCTTCGGTAATTGTGTCATGAATGGCTATCCCATCAAGGACCTCGGCGTCGTCAGTGGCAAGGTAAGTTGACTTTGTCAGTTGATGCTATCAATGGATATTAATTTTCAGTTGATATTAAAAACCCCAAATCCCTTGTCAGTTGACATTGTCAGTTGGTGGTGCCAGTTGATGTTGTCAGTTGATGTAGTCAGTTGACGTTGTCAGTTGGTGGTGTCAGTTGGCGGTGTCAGTTGGCGGTGTCAGTTGACGCTGTCAATTTATAACTTCTCAAATTTATTTGAATCGATTACAACAGCAATCATACCCAATCAATCATTGAATCAGTGCTTAACCATAGTTTTCTTCTAATAGATGTCAGGGTCAAGAGCACTCTATTCTGGGCAAGGTAAAGATGCATTGATGAAGCATGTTGAGGAGGAGAGTAGAGAGCAGACACATGATCTTGATGGGCATTCGCCAAACTAAATTGGCAATGAAGACTTAGCTTACTTCAATTAGATCTCTGGTCAATTCATGAGGAACATCACATAGATTGATACTTACCTAAACAATAATCCTAGTGATGGCCAGTAATCAAAATTCAGAACTGAACCTTCAAGGAAGCATGGCAATACTTAAAGATCAGGTGGTGGTGTATCCAGCTTCAATCCTCCCCACGAGTTCTAAAGTGATCTGATGAAGAAGTCAAAGAGGGGTATCGGCCAACACGTATGAGCATCATTAACACTGAAACTATCAATGGTCAAGTTGTACACTCAGTGCCTTCGAATGAGCTTGCTAGATTAGGGAAGTCAAAGCAGGATTTCTATTCTATCTTGCTCACTTAAGGTATGAATTTAAACCATTAATTTAACAGATAGGATAGTTATACCTACCAGCTTACCAAGAATGCACGTTGGAATACATTCAAGGCATATTTCTTGGAGTTAAAAAGGTAAGCATTTGAGATTACATTAGTATAGGTGCTTCGCAATCATGAGTTGAGAATCATCAACGTGCCTAAGATCAACGAGCTCTCTGTCATTCATCTCATTGATGATATTAAGAATGATCCAGATATATGCAAATACTTGCCAGAAATCAAGAATGGAAAGTCAGTCAACAGATAGTTCCTCTATAACGTAAGTACTACTGTTATTATTGTTGCTCTCTAATGCTATTGCATTAGCACTGCTTTATTCTTACTAATATAGATCATCAATACAGTTAAGCCAGAGTTCTTCCCTTCAAACATTAGGGCCAGTTTAGAGTTCAGATAGAAGCAGAAGACTTTAGATAAGAAAAAGTTTATCAAGTTGAATGCAGAGATGTTTGGCGTGCTTGAGAATGCTGTCATAATGAACGTGAGCAATAGAGTCAGAGCAGTGAATTTATTGAATCAAGGAACCAAGAAGCGCAAGCGACCATCGAAGCAGGCACAGTAGTTTACTGCACCTAGAGTTCCTCTATCATCGTTCGAGTCACATGCGGATGCATTATCGCCGCGACAGTATGTAAAGGCAACGCGAATGAATCATAATTCTAGTTTCAATCAACCATCTTCCAACCAAATGATTGAACTCAACCAGTCATTGATCACTCCGAACTCATTAATGATCCAGAGCCAGATCTAGCCTTAAGCTTAACACACGCAAAAATGAAAAGGGATGCATTCAGATATTAGAAGTCAAATACTCAATACTAAATCAAACTTATTTGGAACATTTCCAAATTAAGACCCCATACCATAATTTAATATTAAATCATACTTATCACTGCATGTTATTACCCCGGCTATTGCTGTTGCCACTATTGCTACTATTATTGTTGTTGTTGTTATTACTATTTTTAGTCTATATTTATCTCTCAAGCCCATCAACCGCTTTGCTTCGCAGAGTGTGTTGAAATGCTTGGATTCCCTTCACACTACAACAGTGCTTTATAATCTAATTCCCAACTTATTAATTATTAGTAAATTAAAAACCAGGACGCACCGATGGAACAGCTAAACTACAGAGACAAGCTGAACGAACCACTCAGGCTGCAGTTCGTCTACTAGCACAACACGCCCAACGCTTACCAGGTGCAGGTGTTCAGGAAACGCATGTATCTGCAGCAGGACGATGCTTTCGAGGTTGAGAACCATAAGGGCGACCTCTTCTGGAAGTGTGAGGAATTCAACATCAGTGTAAAGGCTGGAGCCGAGTTCAAACTTACAGTAGCCTCCTCAAACAACGATCCAGTGAGAGTGCTTATTACTCCCGCCGATGGCGAGTCCTACATGCTTTCTAGCTGTGCTTGATCAGCAGGATAAATTGCAGCTGATGCTGGTGAGAGAGGAGGGGCACTTGAGAGCAGAGCCTTCAGATGATATAGAGTCTTTGATTTAATTTACGTTATTTAATACCTAATTCACTACCCTAATTCACTCTCGATGTAACCATCGAATATTAATTTCACACGCATATAAAACTTTAATTCACTGCCTCAATCGTCGTGATCTGCTGAGCTGATGTTGCTTCACTGCTGAAGCTATTAGGGCGACTACTACTATGCGCTGGTGATGCCTGCCTTGTCTGCAATGGGGAAATGGAGGAGTGTGATGGTTCTAGTAGTGTGGATGCTACAGTACTTACAACAACTTTTGACACTTGTCCATCGCACTCTGCGATTAGTGCCACATCCGAGCTACAATTGTAAGTAGACCCCTATATCATTAACAGCATACAGAAGACTTGGATCTGCGTTGCAGATGCAGCAGCTGGTGTGAGCTGCTTGGCTTCTTTACTTCACCTACTGTTCAATTGGCATTCTACATGCTTGGTAAGTATAGCAACTTGATCCTCACTCAAACCCTAGCTTTTCTTGTAGAGGATCGGAGATAGTCAGCAACTGTGCGAATCACTAATTGGCATGGTGAGTTTCTTGTGGAGGGTGGGCGGACAGAGAAACATGAAGTAGCACAAGTAAGTTGACATCATTCCTTAACTTGCACAGAGTGCCAGCCATAATGGCTGAGGATGAGTGGGAGATAGAACGGAATACAGAGCTTGAGTGGAACTATTCCAGAACCACAACTTACCTTTGGTTTAATTACAGGTTAAGTCAAATCAATTATCAAAAACGAAAACATGTTTACAAAAATTTTAGCCAAAGGGTTTTGGGTGTTGCACATGACAAGATCAAATTCCATTCAAATTAGATAGTGTAAGTTTTAAGAATTTATTATGAGATATAGGCCTGGAATAAACTACCATTCAAACATACTGGCTTTGAGAAACTTTAAGGAGAACTTTTACCTAAAATAAATCTTAATGCTAGAATTAAAATCAATAATCATCTAAATCATGCATTTATCACGGGGAATCAAAGTATTCGAGATAATAATGAGAATAAAAGTATAATTTCCAAAGTTGAAAGCTAGCCCTCGCTCAGCAATAAACTGAGCTCAGACCAGCTTGTATAAAAGTATAAAGAAGACAGACAATAAAACCTTAACTAATCACAACTAACAACTAATTAGTGATCACCTACCCTAATTTGACAGAATCTGCTCAAGTTGATGCTGATGCTAAATTGAAATGTTAAAAGAAAGAATTATTGAAGTTACTTACTTTGACTAAATGTTGCTGAATCTGCTCATCCACTGACTGACTCCTGCCAAATCTTCTGAAATTATCTGCTCCTGCTCTGAATCATCAACCTAAAATCCTATAATCCTAGAAAAAAATGAAGATTATGTTTCAAATCTTGGGGGTTAACATTCATGGATGGGGTGATCATCATCAGATTAACAGTCAACGAGGCCTACCTAAGCCTCCCTTACCTTTGTTATTATTGAGGATGCTGATGCTTCTGCCACTGACTGCCACTCATGCTGCTGATTCTCACTCTGCCTACTACTGCTGAATCTAAATAAAGTTTAAAGAAAATAAATTGTGTCAATAAAATAAATTGGAAAAATACTTACCTAGAATGTCTGAGTATCATACTAATGCTGCCGATTTCAATGCTGAAGTTGCTGATGCTGCTGAATATCAACCAGGTGGCCACCAATACAAACAAACCTAACACCAAACAAGAAATCAAATAATTATTACAATTAAATATTTAGTAGCTTCCTTAAGTAGTCAAATTTTGGAAATCAGAACTTTCTAGAAATTCCCAAACTAATTTTTGGAAGTTCCCAAAATATTTGGGTTTTATGTTGAGATCTAACAAAATCATTCGATAGTTTTAGCATCAGCTGTGATTTTAAAACTGCTTAGTTGTTTTAGTTTTTCTTGTTTTTTACGCTTTTAAAAAAGCTAGCTAAAGTTTTTTCTCTTTTTACCAGCAACTTTAATGATTAAAAACCCAGCAATCCTAAGCTCTGTACGAGACTCTCACTCCAAGGGTGCTGGGATACACACCCTGAAGGCCGAAGTGGCGTAAGACTCTCAGGCTGTATCCTCGCCGAGGGCTTTGCAGGGCTGTTGCTGGTACTTGTACTTACTAAACTTTAGCTTAAACTTAGAGCTGGTCTGAGCTCAGCTTTCTTACTTAACTCTACACTGTTACTTGAGAGTGTAAACTGGTATTGGTAAGTGATACTCACTCTCTTAACTACTTCTATAGGTCAACAGCAGGTGAGAACTCGTCTCAGCAGGTCACCTGCTTGCAGTGCTACTCACTGCTTGTTTGTTTTGTTTGAGTCTTTTACTTCTTGTTTCTTCGTTGCCTAAGCTAAGTGGTGGCTGGGTTAATACCTGGCTCACAGTGTTAAGTTGTTTATTAGCTTCTAGTCTAAGTCTTTAGGGTTTGTGTGGTGGCCATGACCTGACTCTGACACCCATATTTATCTGTCGAGGGGTACGCTGGCCAGGGCAGCCAATCTCTGGTGTTTATTGCACTGGGGAAGGGTTGCTTGGAAGCAAAGGAGCCTCAGCGAGGCATGTTTAAATAGTTATAGTATGTATTAATTTTAAGTAATATTCTTCACTTTAACCTTAGAATCTAAGCTTTGGCCTGACTTTTGGGCTTGTCTACTGCTCTCTAGACTTAACCCATCATCTCTACCATATCCTAATGTTATTTTCTTATCAACAGCACCAATACCTCGTTATCCTACAAAAATTTCTGAAAGTCAGGTGGAGGGGTTGAAAAGCTAGCCAAGCCAAAGTGCTGTTCTGGAAAAGTTCCATATTCTAGGTCTTAAGGCCTATCAAGTCCAAATAAGATCCCATTTGCCTGGTATTTGAAGCCAACCACCTCCACTATTGCTCAATCTTCCCTATAACTGCGTGTTATTAGTAATAAACACTATTATCAATGCTTATGATCAATTAGCCACCATAGATATCACATGGGCATGAGCTGGACTGGACTCAAGGGGTAAGGAGGAGGCAATTTTTCGAAAATTTCAAGGCCAAATGGCCGTTAGGACCGCCCTGACATTTCAAGATGGGATATAGCCACTCCCAACACCAATCGGCTTCTTTCCTTCTATCTCGTCGATCTAGAGTGTATTAGCGATGTTTGGGTTGGGATGGTGGGATGGGAAGGAGATTGGAAAATAATTTTTGTAAAATCATACAAGCCATACTCTATAATCTGTAAGGGGTACTACTAGTAGTTTTTGTTATAGCCGATAATATTATAATAACCAACCCTCTAAATCCGCGGTTCCGACCACTTTTTCTTAGCCAAATGGTATTAGTAATGTTGCAAACCATCTTCCTGATTTTTAGAAATAGGTTTGGGAGGGATCTGAGAGGCCAAGTTGAAATCCAAAGTGCATCCGCTGGAAATGAGGAGGGTCATTGGGACTTAGGGTCAGATCGGAAATTGGAGGTCTAGACCTACCGATCTAAAAGGTTTGTTTATAGAATTTTCACTTGACCAAAGCAATCACTCTTCAAATTTGAATTTCAATGTTTACTTCAACAATTTTGATACACATCGATCGAGCATGCTCGTCAACCTCAATATAAGTATTTCAACTTGGGTTGGGGTGGAGGTGTTGGGGTAGGAGGATTTATTAAAAAGAGTGAAATATAATAAGTTTTTATTGATAAAGTTATAATTTATAATTAAATCAAATACAAACTTAAACTATACAAATCATGTTCCTCTATTACTGATACTCTAAGTCTATTCAACCCTACTACCTCTGAATCAGTAGATGCCTATACTTCTGAACATTCCTTGACAACCTGCAATGAGTCTATATAACCAGGTATAGTATTTACACATATCAACATTAACACTACCTTACCATAGCTGTATAAAAAGTTGTGTATGAAATTATACTAAAGTGTGACAATATTAACTTATGGTATACTAGATCGCTTTAGTATACAAGTAAGTAATCACAAATGGCATTAAACTATAATTTTAATTTGATGTAGTTTATGATTCCTTACCTCCAGAGCAAGTAGAAGAGTAGACCATAGAGTGCAGTATCGTAAAAGTAAGAATACATTTTTAACAATTTTACAAGGTATATCAACGCTGCTAGTCAATCGTAACAAACATAGTGTGGGATATGTGGCAAGAGTATTCTCAAGAGAACTCTTAAGAGACACATTGCATCCTAACATGCTGTCAATATTGAGTTAGAAGAACAGAAGTTAGTATAAGCATTAGGTGAGGAGCAAGATGAAAAGCTAAAGGTGTTGTAAATCTTGAAACCCATAATTCCAAGAGACGAGAATCAATTGAATGTAAAAACTGCAAAGATAGTTGCACAGATATAAGAGATTGATAAGAGCAATGTATTAAACTTCCCAGAGAAGTCTTGGGAGTTTAAGCAGTTGCACCTCAAGGTGAAGCCTCACTGGAAGATTCTCAGCACACTTAAACCATTGCATGATGTTCCAATCCCAGCCAAACCAGTAATTAAATTTTATACTTATTAGTTTAGGTGTGCCTGAAACACTAACTGCTTGCTAGAGGTGATATACTCTAAGGATTGTACTTTGAGTACCTGACTCTTGACATGAAGCTCTTTCCAGATCAAATTTATATTTTGAAGTCTTTAGTATATTCACAAACCATGCTTAGTCTATTAAATAATAGAATCAAAGAGCAGTCCTTAAGTAAGATACATATGACTAACCATATTTTCAATAGAATTTGTGAACCCCAAAGTTATTGGATTGATGTAAGAGACAAGGCGTTCTATCTTTGAGTCTTACCTTAACAGTCAACTGGTAAGATGCGTCAACAATACTTTCGCAGCGTACCTTGACGAAGTCAACCCAGACTGTGCAGAGGCTCTTGAAAATCTTAGGACCAATGAGAAAATTGACATTGATATTTTTGATTTCCTGGGCTGCTCTAAGTTCAATTTCATTCACTCTAAGACTCTTATCCACTGGAGGCCTGGGACTTACAGAGAGAGATCTCGCAAGGGTTTACTACCTTATCAGCCATCATCAAAGTAAATTCAGAATGCCAGGAGTCTGTTCGAGCAAGGATGGTACATAGCAATGGTGTTTCAAAGGCTCGTTAACCATTTCATGAGCTTCTCATACAAATCAGCATCGTTTCAGCATCAATGCCTCATTACATATCTCAAACAGTGGTTAAATTAGAACAAGTCTCTTAGAGCGTACCACATTAAGACCAGTAAGGGAGAGGAACTTTTAGCTATCGCCAAGAGATATGAGAACTTGATATGCCACTTGCTTCACCCAAAGACTAAAATCCACAAGGGTACTATACAGTATCTCAAGAGTCAAGTTTCAAAGAAGGCTAGCTAGTGCAAGACTCAGCCCTAGAGCTTACTTCCACCCCACCTGTAGCTTAGAATGGCAAGATTGAAGAAGGCCCTCAACTTGGGAACAGTGATGAAACCTAATTGCTTTGAAAATGCCACTGCCTATTTGATTGTAAATTCAGATAGTTAAATAATTAATGTCAAATATTCCTTACCTCTATCAACAGCCTTCATACCCACCTTACTGTATGCATTAGTATCGAGTCTTGTATATTTATTTATATTTTATTTTATTTCAAAACCCCAAAACCCCTACTTGCATGGAGTCACTGCAGTAGTATATAAGCAATGATGAATAGTCAGTTAATTCTTCCCATCATTACAGTTATCAATCGGAATCAATTCTGAACTATGGGTTTCTTAGTAATCAAAAGTTCGAAGAGATCAAGACGAGTGCGCTGAAGCCATAGTCGAAGACTGTGCTCAAGTGGACACCAGTGGTGCTGGGCACCAACTTTCCCTCCAACCCCAAACCAGTGAAGCTCACCTACACCTCAGACACCCTCCTCAACAACGGGCAAGTGCCACCGTCGACGATGGGCATACTGGGTGGGCAAATCATACGACTGCCATTGGAGAACGTTGAGTGAGCAGTGTTATCGTTAGTCGATGTTGAAAGTTTGGCAATTGATGACCAGCTGTGTTATGGCCTCGAGCAGTACCTTCGAATGATAAGAAAGCCATCGCAGTCTTCAATATAAAGAAACCCTAATGTAATACCCAAGAACCTGTAAATCAAGTAAAGTGATGAACTTTGGTAGGGTCTACATGACTTCATGAAAGTGCAGGGTTAGAGTATTGATTTCCTCAATGGGGATCATTCAAACTATGAAGCAATGAATGGATCATCAAATAACCCATACATTAAACGCAGAGATGCGAAGCTGGCATTGAAGAAGATCTCTGTAGTACAGCACTACAAGGTGGACGGCATGAAGCCCAGGTACATAGCGCTTGAGATGGGTGTGGATCGACGATTAGTTTACAAAGCCATTGAAAAGTTCAAGTTGGAGGTGGAGCACCGGGTGCTCAATCCGAAGCCAAAGCTGAAGAATGGGAGGAAGAATACGCGGAGCACCCACTGTTGCTGAAGGCGATTGCCATCGTGCTCTAACAGCAGGGCATCTACAAGGTCACAGGCTGGCGCCTGCATCATAGCTTACTTGAAATGCAAAGTAAAGATTAAGAATACAAGAACCTCACAGTGCCTTGCGTTGCTACTCTTCTGAAAGTACTGAAGGAAAGTTTCCACTTGAGGTTTGGTAAAGCCCAGAACGCCAACGCTAAGTATAGAGATCCATCTTCAACGATAAGAGGCTTTGGGTGTCAAGACTCCTTGCTCAGCTATTCTTGGAAGATGCTGTAATTATATCAGTTGATGAATCAAACTTCAGACTTCAGGAGCGATTACCTGCCAACAAAATAATGGAGTTTCAATTCAGCTGCCCTTCACAAGGAAGGTAGTGGAATCGTCTCCTCCCTGACGCCTGCAGTTGGTAAGACTGAGGTCCTCGTCACCGACGATTTCATACAGTATTCTGAGATGCTGGCTGGCTACCCCAACAGAGAACCAAGTATGTTGACTGTTATTGGGGTCAGAGAGCAGGATCAAGTGAAAGGATCAGACATCGCACTTTTGTAAAGTCAGTTTCTAATTCATGATGAAAGAGACCTGAACTCTGAAAATTTTAGACCCAAAGCAATTCTGGGAATAAGTAGGTAAGTATAGCTATCGTTGCCTAATCAATTGAGTATAGCGTTGTCAGCAGATCCAGAGGGGGAATTCAAGATGGTTAAGGTTTCAACTTGAGTTAGGAGGACCAAGTAAGTAATAGTGAACGATCAGTGGCTGGATCTGGAATTGTTCCATCGAAGATTCCAAGGCCAAACTCGAAATCGATCTTTCCAAAGTTGCGCAGGAAATCTTCCACCCAGGAACAGCATATCCTTGATAGCAGGGAGCAGAGCATTGCTGCCACCCCTGTCAAGTGCAGTCATAAGTATAAGTACACTCAGCTGTCACCTATCTTGGAAGCCCCAGAGAGCAGTGCTTAATACTCATCCTTATAGAAGCGCTTCCAAGCGATCAGAATATAGAGCTCCTCCAAGAAGCCTTCAAGCCTACCATAAACCCCTCTGAAAACCGCTTCCACTCTCACTCCATTGGTTCAGATCCTGGCCAGCCTCAGGCTGTAGTCAACCCAACGTAAGGGCAGTGAGGTGGTCAATGCAATAGGCCATGATAACTGGACAGCCATCACACCCAGACACTTGCAGCTGTCCAGCAAGGCAGTGAGCAGCAGTAAAGTCACAGTGAAGGAATAGGAAGGTAAGCTTAAGCTATACGATTTTATACTAATTTAGTTGATACAAAGTTAATTCTACCCAACAAGATGAATGACCAAGCACCAATAGCAGACTCTGGTCACCTCGATGCTCAACCATCGCAATAGTATACTCCCATTGCAGCAGTCAGACAGCAAGTCAGCCAGAGGTTGGGCGCTTATGGCACCATGGCGAGGAATCTCTCCATAACCAAGGAATCCACCAAGAGGCAGCAGTTCTCGATGAGCTTCGTGGCAGCAATCACTAAGGACCAGCTGATCTCTAGCCAAGTCATTGAGGGTGCCTTCGATGCCGTGCTGTTCGAGAACTTCCTCTATCATACCCTGCACCAGCTGCGCACTGACAAGGACCTTGGCCTGAAGAAGATCGTGCTGCTCATGGACAACGCAGTCATTCACAAGTATTCAGAGGTGTTGGAGACTGCCAGGAAGTTGAAGGTGACAGTGCAATTCAATGCAGAGTACTCGCCTGGCTCAACCCCATCGAGCAGCTGTTCTCATACATCAAGAGGCACCTCAGGCAGGAGCAGGCAGACAGCAAGTAAGTATGATAATCTTAACTGCTTCTAGGATTCACTTGGTTAAGAGACTCTCCCTGATATTGAAGGCCATGACTAAGAGTGATGTCAACAAGCTCTGGGCGTTCAGCGTCAAGCAGTGGTGCACCACCATCAGGTATGGGTTCGTATGAGTCAACCATCAATGATGATGAGTGGAGTTGCAGGTGCTCTGGCACCAATCAAGACAATCATCAATAGTGGTTGAACTGTTAAATTAATTGATTAAAACTTACCTATTATATATCACGCTTTTAAGTTTAAGTTTAAACTAATCATTCACCAAACTACCAAAACCTCTCTCACATTCACGCATTGCTGAGGTCAAGTCCACCAATACACCAACGATGGACCAACAGCTTGAGCCACCTCTGCTGTCACCGATTGATAAAGGTTGGAGCAATAGATTTTAGGATCTAGAAGATGAGATTGGATTGCTTATTGGCCTCAACTCAAGCCTATCGACGACGAATCGACATGAAGTGACCAAGCCAGATCGACGCCAATTGACGGTGTCAAACGACCATGTAAATCTTCGAAATCCTGCCAAACATTGAAATCAAGTACTTGGTTGTTCAAGAAAAAATTGGGGTTTATATTATGGTGATCAACACTAAAATCATCAAAATTCTTAGTAATACACATAGTTCCAACACAATGATTCCTATAATTTGTTCATAATTAAATATTTAATTAATTTCTATAATTTCCTATTTTTACGTATTTTAGCAATATTTTATAAGAAAAAATTGATAATTTTGACTGAGGTATTTTTATTTTGTATAAATATATTATATTTAGTTGGCAATTTGATTTATAAACTTTAGTTACACAGCTGCAAAATAGCCTAATAGCTTCAAAATACGTTAGGATGAAATATTCGACAATTGGGTGTTTTATTTGAAATTAATAACTCCATTTTACCCATTTTTCGGAGTAAAAGGAGCTAAAATGTAATACAAACTTAAATAAAGTATTTGTAACATCACCATTAGATTAAGCTCATACATTTTAAACGTAGGTATCTTATAGTAGGTCAATATAAATGTGATTTATGGAGAAAAATGTGGAATTATTTACAAATTAACATTTTTTATCTTAATTTACTATAAAATAGCTCCTAATTAAGTATTAATATAATTATGGTATTTAATAGCAAGTTCTAATTGAAGTAGGAGGTAATAACTAAGTTGAAACCCAAATTTTAAAATTAAAAATTATTTTATGCTTCCATATAAGTTCATTCCTAATTACAAGGACTACTAAAATATCAAAACTATACTGGGAAAATAAATTTTTTATGAGAATGGAAGCCATAAAATAAAAATAACAAAATTAAAAAAAACTCTAAAAATTTATATAATTTAATTAAAAACGAACAATTAAAGATTATGACAATTTCAATATGTAAATAATTTAAACTAAACATTTTCAAAGATATAATCATATTAAGAATTTAAGCTTTTCAAATATTAAAAATTAAAATTAATTTAACAACAAAAATTAAATAAATTATAAAGAAACGCTAATCCCCAACATTACCCAAATCAATCAATTCACATATGTTATTACTAATGGGATTATGAGCTTTTAATTTTTTCAAAGCTATTATGACTATATGATTTTATACAAGATGATTATTTTATTTTTGAAAAAAATATTATTTTATTTAAATTTAACTATTTCTTTTGACAGCTACATTAATTTGGATTTCTTTTTATCACAATTGTTTTCTATTTTATCAATATTAATTTTATGATTATTAAAAGACAACTGAAAATAATCTTCTACGAACTTAATTAAATATAGAGATTTATTAAATTAATTAATTAATGAATTATAATTTTTTAAAAAAACTAGAGAGCTACATTTAAAAATGAACAACATTGATCCTTTTGAAAGTAATTATTGCTTAAAAATATACACATTCACGATAAATTTCTTAAGAAATTGTGAGAAGAAAAAATAATAATAATTAAATCTTTATGAACTCTTTTTACAAGTTGAATTGATTTAACTTAAACAAAATTTAATCTGTATTAAAACAAATTAGGCAATTTTTGTGTTCAAACCAAGAGTCCATGAAATATCCATTGCCAGTCGTAAATAAATATTACTAAAATACAATTAAATTGGGAAATTATGAAAATAAAAATACAACGGTAATTATATATATATATATTCTTAACTGCCACTGATTTAGTACAAATATAATGCTAATTTGATTTGCAAAAACATTAGACTCTATTCATTGATTACAACTGCAAGTCTATTAGTCTATTGGCCTATTATATTAATTAATTTTAATATTAAAAGTTTTTATTAATTAATTAATTAAATCATTTAAACATTAGACTCTTAGACCATTAGACCACTGTATGAAAATTGTAATTGAAGTTTAATAGAATTATAAAAATTAGACATTAGACTATTAAACCCATTTTTGAGAAAGATAAGTAAAGTTTAATTTCGAAGATTAGACCTTACACCATTAGTCTTGTAATGTATAATAAAGTAATTAGTTTAATATTTAAATATAATAAAATGCACACTGTTACACCGGAGTATTGAGCGTGTTATTATATTCACCAGCCTCAAGTGCGAGGTACCGGTCGACTGCGGGATCTTGAGTGATTGATTGAATGAATTATGAGTAATATCAAGTGATTTCGTTGTTCTTAATGGCATTAGCACCGCAGAGAATATAGTCACCAGTTTCGAGATCCTAATCGGCGATGTTGGAAATGCTTCCACCTTGACCACTGCCTACCGAAGATCATGAAGATGTTTTTGTTCTAGTATTCGAAGGATTCAATGTCAGAACCATATAAAGTAGCTGGGTCGATATAAAGGAAGAAGGAGTCTTTACCTGTGGCACCGCCCCTAGTTAAGGCGACACTAGAATTGCAAGTACTGGCATCTGAATCAGTGATAGATTTATCGAATACGATTCTGTAGAATAATTTATTATATTTAAATATTAAACTAATTACTTTATTATACATTACAAGACTAATGGTGTAAGGTCTAATCTTCGAAATTAAACTTTACTTATCTTTCTCAAAAATGGGTTTAATAGTCTAATGTCTAATTTTTATAATTCTATTAAACTTCAATTACAATTTTCATACAGTGGTCTAATGGTCTAAGAGTCTAATGTTTAAATGATTTAATTAATTAATTAATAAAAACTTTTAATATTAAAATTAATTAATATAATAGGCCAATAGACTAATAGACTTGCAGTTGTAATCAATGAATAGAGTCTAATGTTTTTGCAAATCAAATTAGCATTATATTTGTACTAAATCAGTGGCAGTTAAGAATATATATATATATAATTACCGTTGTATTTTTATTTTCATAATTTCCCAATTTAATTGTATTTTAGGAAAAATATATCATCAAAGTCTCAATCGAACTCTTTCATGACATCTCATTTAAATGAAACCATTAATTATTTAGAGTCTTTTTAATTTCCCTTAAAATAAGTATTTCTTGACAACTATTTGCTATATTTAATATAATATTTTTCACTGAGCTTTTTCTGTTAGATACTTAAATAAGAGATATAAATTATAATCAATTTATATTGATTCTTATAAAAATAATACAAAATTATAATATTATTTATAAAAATTTTTACTGTAAGGTATTTATTAAATTAAATCCCCTTAACAATTATATTTATATTTTGTGGTCTATTAGTTTTTTAATTAGTTATAAAAATATATCATCTAGCTTGTACAAAAAAGATTAAGGCTCAATATAATTTAGATTTCATTAATCAGTTTGAGTTAGAACTTTAAGAAAATATTTTTTTAATTTATCTGAAGTATTTTATGTGGGTGAGTTGTAAAAGTCAGAAAATATATATACAATATTGTTATGCACAGACTTAGGATTTTGAGTTTATTTAGGGAATAAGCTTGCATCGATTAAAAATAATTACTAATCCTTTATTAAATTTAGTTTCTCAAATCAATCTAATATGTTATTTCTCATAATTAGAGTTTGTATATTGTATGAATAATTAAATATTTTAAAGCAAGTAATTAATTGATGTTACGAGCGAAACCCAATCCCTCCGTCCACCTTTCTTGGTAGTGCCCTTCTTCTTGGTAGTTTCCCTCCTTCTTGGTAGTTCCCCCGTACTCCAGACCCTCCCAAGTCCCTCAATTCATATAAAAAGATTTGCCCTCGGATCTTTTTAAATCTCTTTCATGACATTTCGATTTCATGACCCTTTTATATAAAAAACAATAAAATTCCAAATTTTTTACTAGCTCTTTTTTTTATCTGACGATGTTATTTAATGTTATGATTAATTTGACTATTAAGGCAAAGATAAAAAAATTTGCAAACACAGAGTGTATACTGAGCAAAAAATAAAGAGATATTATTAAAAACGATATAGAAAATAGAGATGTTAACCACCTCTCAAAGTAAATTGTCCAATTAATAAAATCAACAAAAAAGAATGGGGACTTCACCGTCTAGAAATCATTACATTTAAAGCTATAAAACCTAATAAGTAAAAAACAAAAACTTATTAAAAACTTCTATCTTCAGCTAACAAAATTTAATTTTAGGAAGAAAACGGCTTCGACATACTCCAAATCTGGACTCAATATCTTCTTCAAATGCTTAGAAATCTCTTAATTAACAATAAATTCATAAAACCTCAACAAGCTGAACCAAAACCCCAATTCATTAGACAAAACTAGTTAACTGAGATATTAAAAAGCTCAATAATTATAGCCTAGATTATTAACTAACACCAGCCTAACCATCTATTCTGAACAACTTCCCCTTTAAAGCACCTGTCTCAACCAAAAGAGATTTTATTTAAAAAAAGTTATCTATAGTTATAATGAAGATGACTGAAGCTCCGTAGAAGAGAGAAAATGCTACGACAAATTTAACTATCCAAGTTCCGATTCAGATGAGTTGACAAACTTTACCAGACCAAGACTTGAAGACTCTGATCATAACTACTCTCAATCTTCTTCTTACCATTAAAACACGTATGAAAGAGATCAATCAAAACCCTAAAACCCTTTCAGTAGTTTGATTGAGTTTTTGATTGATAAAAGTAGACTATTAGTGCATACTTTATTAGAGTTTTAATAGGGTTTATGTAGGGGTTTAATGTTTAAATATTAGTATTTTAAGTGAGGATAACAAGCGAGTTTTTAAAATATTTCACACAAAAATAAGCTTAGAGTCATGTGGCAGTTCTCTGAATTTTATCTTTCTAAGTTTATGTTTGATTGTTTCTATTGTTTGTTAATTCTCTAAGCTTGGCTTGATAGTAGTTGAGTATGCAAATTCTTTGAGACCTCCATTTATTTTATTTGTATCGAGATATTGTATGATTCTCTGCTTAGAATCTTTCTCACCTCTACAGCTAAAATAACCGTTTCTTGGCATGTCGCTCTCTATTATTATTACTGCTAGAGCCCAGATATCCTATTAAGTGTCTCCATCTCTCCAATCCTCTCTCTGTGGGAAATATCCAGGAGTGCCGTATACATTTCCTTATGAAGAGGCTTGCACTCTTTGAGCTCTGTTGAAATCAATAATAAAACTCTAAGAGGCTGAAAGTTCATCATGATTTTCTCTGGCTTTAAGTCTCTATGAAAATAACCTAGCTTGTGAAGCTCTTCAATCCCTTCAACTATCTGCTATACTATCTAGCTAATTTATCTCTGACATCTATTGTCAAATAAAAATTCTCTGTAAGTCATTTCAAGTAAGGGAAGTCTGAAGGCTACATGATCTTTACCAAGTAAAATAGCATCAAGCTAGATGATATGCCTGCACTCATTTAACTTTGCCTTTTAAAGAGCATAATACTCATCTGCAAATTCCATTTGGAACTTGTCATCAGCAAGGAAGTAATTGAAAGGATATATCTTGTAAGCATATTAGTAATCTGTAATGACTCTCTTCTCTATTTTTTCTTCAAGAGTGAGGTAGCTTTCTATGCAAGAATCTAAGTCAATAATTTTAATATGGGAATCTTCATTGCCTCTATTTTAACTATGATTTTATTGATCTCTGAGACTGGAAAGTTCTTGACTGCTTTCTTCATTTTAACTTACTTCCAGACTTCAACTCTAAGAGACTCCACTGGGTTTCTTGATCTTCTCTTTTAGAGGAATCTATTCCCTGTGGGTTCATGAATAAAGACAAAACTTTAATTGTGCTTTTTCTTTAAATGCACTTTGAGGTCCCTAGTATGACAATAAGGCTTCTCACAGAACTCACAGACATACTTCCCATCTTTCTTTTAATGCTTGAGATATAACCTTGGCATATCGTTGTGTATATCTCTCAATCAAGTGTCTCTTATAAGTTGACTTGTAAGGGAAAACTTTATTGCATTATTTGCATTAATAGTCAACTTTGGCTTGTAATTATTAATGCTCTATGGCGGGTTGTTTAACCTCCTCCTCAATTTGCACAGCTTCTTTGATAACCTCCTACTTAACTTATATTTAAATATTAAAGCTTGACTGGTCAAAGTTGTCATAAGTAGGCTCCCACTGAGTATAAGTGTCTCTGGTCTCTACTTTTCTTGGTTGCTGGAATGACAACCTTTATTGACTTGATCCAAGTAATGCCGCTCTTCTTAACAGGTTAGCGCTCATTTTAGTTTGCTGATATATTTTATTTTAATAATGATAAAATCTACCGAGATAAACTATTATAGTAGAGTATAAGACACTCTGGTAGTTTCTTTGTTAAGAGGTAAGAAAATGAACTAATCATTAAAGACTGTAAGTTGACATATTTAATGAGAATTTTATACATTTTAGTAAATTAATATGCTCCTAATTAAGTTTTAACCTTAAAATTTAACTCCAAATAAAGTTTGAACTTAATTTGGAGGACCTCCAAGAGAAACAAAACTTCATTAGGAGCATTTTAATGGAGATATAATGATAAAAATGGAAATCAATTTGTGAAACTTGTAGCAAGTTTTTCAATGCTTCTCCGCATATCTTTTTAAGGTTGACCTCCAGTAGGTCCTCCCTATTTAGTTGTA
>ARYC01007569.1:0-23751 GCA_000711775.1 Oxytricha trifallax
TTTTTTCTCGCATTTAATTAATAACCCCAACCCCTAACAAATTCCCTACAAATCAAAGCACTTATAAACCTCATTAAGGGGTTTTGGGGTTTTGAGTGTAGTGGGAGTAATTGAATTTTATATTTTGTTACAGATATTAATAAAAAATTTAAAGAAAATTGAACCGGCATGATCTGATTCTGCTTCGTTATAGTCCACACATTTATAAACTTTTAATTTTATAATTGAAATAGGTTCTCCTATATTTTACTAAGCCTAAAATAAAGGATTGAGTAAATTGATCTAAACTTATTTATTTTTTTAGTTTTAATTCAAATTTTATAGCACCTCCAGAATAAAAAGTGCATTAATATTTAAATAAAATAAATATAATTAAAGCCCAATTTTAGGGAAATAAAAAGCCTTATAATTGCTTTAAATAATTTAGAAATATCATAAATGTTATCATTTTTGAATAAAAATTTATCACTTTAATTTTATTATTTAAGCACTTATTTTATCCTCATTTCATTAACTCCAATAACTAGAAATTTTTTTCCTTTGAAATATGGAATTAATTTTTATTTTCAAATCAATTAGTCAAGATTAGATATTCCTCTGCAAAGATACTTTTAAAAAAAGACCAATGTTTTAAATTAAATTTTTGATGCATTTGCTCTTTTGATAAATCTTAATGAGTGTATTAATTTAAGTTTAATATATAATTGCATCGATTAACATATTTCACCAATCATTTCTCAAAAAAAACATTTATTCATATTTTGAGATAATCACGGTACTTTAATATAACCATTTGATATAATTTTTAAAATCACAAACTCACATGATAATTAAAATTAGAGAAGATATTGTCAAATATTTTGTAATAACTTAAAAAACTTAATTATCTTTAATTTAATAATTTATAATTCTCTAATATCTAAATAATTTATTTATTTTAACTAAAATAATTTTATTTATCATAAAATTATAAAATAAATATTGCATCCAAAGTTGTACGTAAATGTATTTGCTTCAAAGTGATAGCCTGTACAAAATAAATTGCCTGGTGAAGGAACTTAAGTATAAACACTGCCAGAAGATGGCCCTCTAGCCCTTATGTAAATTACATTGCTTTCAAGGTAGCCACTATTTCTATTGAATTTATTCATTTTTAATAACAAAGTAATAATTTATAGACATAATACAGTATGTTTCAACAGCTTTTTTTGAGTTTTGTAAAAAGTCTTGATAATAAAAAGTATTTTTTTAAAGAAAAATTTAAATACTTTATTTATAATATATACAGTTTAAATAAATTTCATTAAAATTAATAAATCTTTAAAACATAATTTATTCTTTCCAATGATAACTCTGCTCTGAGTTGTCCTTGGCTTTAAATCTAAATATATCATACCCTTTACTCCAGTTGAATATGAAAAATCATTTTCTAGGAGTTCAATCTTAAAGTCTCCATGATTAAAAATTTCCATATATTTTTATCATAGATATTGAAATTTCTACATATTTGCTTTTTATTTTTAAACTATCAGAGCATATTAAGATACCAGTTATGTTTTAATTAAATTAAATTTTTGTTATATCCAATTAAATTTAAATTCTATACCATGATTGATGATGGAAATAAGGGATTTGATTTAAGCTTTAGATTTAGTTCCATAACTTGGATAATTATCCTCGCCTTTGAAGTTGTCTTTAACATGCCATGCATTAACCCCAATATACTTTATTATATGATTAATTATTTTAATGTTATAGCTGATATCTTATTTTCCTATAAGAAAAGAAAACAAATGCAATGTGATTGTAAAATATTAGTATTTTAGCTTTCTTCATTTTTTGAAAAACTTATTGTATTAAATTGTTTTCATAAAGATACTAATAGATGAATCTATTAAAAGCTAAATAAAAAAAAGGACCCCCAAAAAGCAATATTTCCCGAATCGATAAATATCTTACGAAATCCAAATTTTATTTACACACGAAAAATTCTATAATTGAATTAGCTTCATCATAGCATTAAGGATAGAAAAATATCTGTTAAAAGTTATATTAGAACTCTAAGCTAATACTTATCAGACTTTGACTATGGCCCCGAGCAACACATAACACTAAATTTTTCTAATTTATCCAATTTAAACTATTTGGATATCTCAATGAATGTTTACAACTCAGCAAGGTATGAAAATTATGCAATTAAAAGAATTACAGACAAGACGATAGAAAGCATCTTAATAAAATATGGAAATGGCAGAGTGAAAAATGATCAAGCAGTAATCACAACTTTAACTCCCAGTTTAACATTTTCTTGCCCAATGTTTGATTACAGCTGATCGAAACTATTGAATTTATACTTGGTCCTTTTTTGACAGTTCTATCGAGATTTAGTGATAATTCTGTTTAGAATTTTTGTGCGCCTTGGAGAGCTCCTGAACCAGCTTTTGGGAATGAAAATTATATGATTAGGCTTAATTGAACATTCTTCTAATTCCAGATAAAATTAGTAAAAGTCTTATTAAAAATTGAGTTTATAATAGCAACAATATAATAGTCTAAAGAGAGAAGCAACTACATAATGGCAAGAGAAAAATTTTAGTTGCCATCTAAAGCAATGAAAAGATGAGAGAATCAAATATAGATTTAATACACGATAAAAAAGCTCGTTTTTAAGATAAAAATAAATAAATTCACTATAATTTACAACATAAATCCTAGCATAATTCATCCACTTCATACAACAAAAAATAAATACCAAAATATATTAATTAAGGTTTTTGAGGATTTTATTATCACAAGTGTAGTAAACTAGTTTTATTTTACAGTTTTTATATAATAAAAACTTTTGATTCAATTAAAGTACTGTCAATTTTATTTTACTTGATTGAATTTTATGAAAAAACTGTACTATAAATCTGGATGGGTCCTCTAAAATCGTCTAATTGAAGGAAAAATCCCTAATACTGCATTTTATACAGCGGATCAACATAATTTGCGTAACTTTTCCATGATTTAAAATAACTTAGATATTTGACGTATGTATTCTTGAAGGAAATTGTTGATTAAAAATGAGTTAATTCGATAAACTATAAATATTCCAGTCTTAGTTAGAAAACATAAATAATATTATGATAGTTTTTTAGGAAATGGAAAAACAAGGAGTTGATGCACCATCCGCCCTACTACATGAAGATGAAAAGGGATCGAAACCTGCAGGGTATGTCTCTAATTTAGTGAATAACTCATGCTAATAATTTGAGCTTCTGCCATTGTATAATGTTGACCAGTAGTTCCAGTCTTATATAAAATTTACAATTAACTAAACTACAAGTTGATGATTTTACATGAAAATTTCAACAGAAATTATCATATTGCCTAATTGTAGATTGATTTAGATAAAGATTATTTTTTAAAAGAGTCTTCAGGTTTGCTATATTTAGCTTTGGTATTTCTTATGATAGACCCACATGAGTTCATAACATAGAACCATGACTAACCAGAGACATCAACATGTCCACCATATGGACTCAGTTCTATGAATGAGCCATATTCGTAAACGAAGTAATTGAATTGAGTATTCTATATGTAATATTATTAGGAATTCGAGAGACCTTGATTAGGATTTAATGAAAAATATTATGCTAATTTTCTAAAAGAAGGGGTCAGTATAATGATATTTTTTATCATTATAATTCTAAAATTAAAATAATTGAATACATAATAGAATATAAACCATAAAACTTCATACAATTCCTAATGATGTTTTTTAAATAATGGTTAAGTAGTGGAATTAAATAATGTGACATTCAATGATGTTTAGTCAACAAGCGGGAGAGGAGGTATAATGTACCTCTAAGGAGTCGATACAACACTCACAATGACCAATGCTTGCGAAATGGATGATATCTATGCGGATGGAGCAGGAGGAGTATTTTACCTAGGAGGTAGTGGAGCAGTAAATGTTGATGTATCTAACACCTATAAAATAATGAATAAGTTGTGATTATAATCCATTTAAATACATTTTTAGTGGTTTATGAGCAATGTAGAAGCAGGTGGGGATGGTGGATTTATTAATATGCCTTCAGCTACATCTTCAATCATTGTACTAGATTAAATGAACTTTACAAACTTCAAAGCAAATAATGGAGGTTTCATATCTTCACTTGCTTAAAAATAAAATTTTATTACAGAACATACAGGTGCTTGCATAAATTAAACTTGTACTATCTTTTAAATTTTTTATTTTTGCTGGAGACTTAGAAATTACAATGTCTGATTCATAGCTAATCGGAGGAAGAGCTTACAGTTCAGGAGGAGCTATCTTAGCTTAGAATTCAAATAGCATGAAGTTAACTTTAAACACAGATAATGTATTCACAAATATATAGGCAGATGGGCAAGGTGGATTTATTTACACAGATACACCAACTCAAGAAATTGATATAGACTCCTGCACTTTTACAAACATTGTATCATTAGATAAAGGTGGGTTGATATATTCAGCCAGTTCAACAACTAAACTTTGAATTATGGAACTATTTTCCTAAATATTCGATTGTTTTATTGTTTAGTCAAATTCTAAACATAGCAAGCAGTAATCTCTTAAAAGTTCAATCTAGATATGAAGGTTCAGTTCTTTACCTCGATTCTTCTTAGAGTCCAACTTTTACTCAAACATTAACTTCGTCAGTATTTACTTGCTAGAATTCGGCACTCTGGGCTTCCTGGCCAACTAGATATAACAGTGTAATTACAACTTTAAATTCTGATACTTATACAATTGGAGGAGCATTTTATATGTAAGATGGTTCAGTAGGAACAATAACTAGTTCATTAAATATTTTCAAATAATGTTATACTACAAGTAAGGGAGCAATATTTTATCTCACAGCTTCATCTACCCTCTCTGATAAACGATATTATTTAACTATTAAGTGTATTTATATTAAACTTTCAAAATTTTATTAATTCAAGTTTACATAGTCACTTTTTTACGAAAATGCAGGACTTTAAGGCCAAATATATTGCGACAGCTGTACTGCTTCATTCTCAGAAACTTAGTTCAAAGACTAACTTGCCAAAGAAGCATCAGTAATTTACATGAATGATGACTCAGTAGTTTCTTTTGATAAAGTCTAAATGAACTATGGGAAAGCATTGCAAGATGGTGGAGCTATAAATGCATAGGGTAGTGGAACTGCATCAATCACATTTACTGATTGTCCAAGTTATATACAGTATTTTGAGTCTAGTACTTCAGATGGTGGGTTTATGCTAATCAACAATCCAGATTTAAATTAAAAATTCTAGTTTGTACTTTTATCGTAAAACCAATGATTTTAATTTAAGATTTAACAGTATCAAGTACAGGGTGTAAATATAAAAATCTTTATGCTTTAGACGAAGGAGGTTTCATTCAAGGCTCTCAAATATTAGGACTTACTACCAGTTAATGTGAAATGATTAATCAATACATTCAGTGACAGCTAAAAACTCTATTGCCTTTTTTTGCATGTTTGAGTGTTTTATTAGTATATATTAGGCATTTTAATTAAAATTCTATATGTAACTAAATTTCAAAATTTAGTTACGCACACTTTAAATATAGAATAATTAAGGATTCAAACATAGATAAAATATACTTAAATCTAGATAGAATTAACAAATTCTTTAAAGAATTCTTAGTACTCTAAGAATAATGTTCTGAATTAAAATTAATCGTTGATAAATTATTATATATGATATATTAGGGTGCTTAACAATGTTCTTTTGTAAACATATAAATCTTATTAGAATTATCAATAATTTAACTATATTTGACTTTATTATAAGGTTTTAGGAGTTTGTGTGTAACTAAATTTTGAAATTGATTACACATGCAAATTAAATTTAAATATTAAATATCTATTAAAAACATTAATCAATCAAACATGGAGTGTAACTAAATTTTTTAATAATTATTGAATATATAGAATGTTACAAGTACCAGCTAAGGAAGTTTAATCAGTGTAAGCCAATCTGGATTCAGTCTTGACATAAACAACTGTGTTTTCTAATGCAAGAGTAGTTATAATAGCACTTTAGTTGGCTTGAATATTAATGCAAGTGCTACTTCTATTGGAAGCTTGTTTGACATTAAAAATGCTGCTATGGTTATATCAGATTCCAACACATTCTTATATTTTAGAGCCATATTGTATTGATTAAATGAAAATTTTCCATTAAAATTTGTAATTTTAAATGATTTATTCTCAAATTGCTACACAGCTTAGTAAGGAGCAATTTTCAATTTAGAATCGACAACTTTCTAAGAATCTAACTCGGTATATAGTAATATTGCAGCACTTAATGGAGGTGTATTCAACTTAAAATCTGTCATTGCTAATATCAAATCTTGTACATTTTCTACAATGAGAGCAAATATTATAAAACCTCAATTATCTATTTTATTGGTTAATGAATTCGTAATATACATTTTTGTTACTTAGCAAAAACTTATCCAAAAGATAAGTGTATTTTATTAATTCATATTAGAATGATTAAGATCATAACATATATTTTTTTATTATTCATTTTAATTTCTAAAAAATATGGGCAATAATAATTGAAGATTAAACATTCATAAATAAAAGATAAACTATTCATGTAATGAATTGGATAAAATTCTAATATAACCATATAAATTTAATCATAATTATATTTTATAAAGTTTACAAAGAATTTGAGACATCTATATAATAATAAAAGTGACATTTTAAAAATTTAGCTAGAAGCTAGGAATTCCTAATCAAAATTGATTTGTCAAATTATAAATATGAGAATTTATATTTTGTTAATAAAAAAATCAATAATTTTTATAAATGAATTTTGGGAATTAATTGGAGGCTTAATCTATATGGAAGGTCTTTCAGAACTTTATCTTGAAAGTACAACTTTCACTGATATTTAAGCTAAAAGCCATGGCGGTTTAATTTATGCCAATGATTAAACGAACCCAATAGTTATAGTAATTAATGGTACAACAACTTTAACTACTATAAGTTCAACTGAGGGTAGTGGAGGCTCCCTGTATATCGATGCTCCTTTATCAACTCTCAGTATAACTGGTACTACTACAGTAACAACGACTAAGGCAGCACTCAAAGGTGGTTTTGCATTTATCGCTTAATCTGGAGCTATAACTATTCAAGATACTACCGTGACATATACAACTAGTACGAATTCTGGCTCGTTTATTTACTCTACTTCAACAGGAGCTTTTGATTTGCAGAGATTAGAAATTACTTGCAAAGTTCCTTTCTACGCTTCTCACGAGCCTTCTCTCACGAATCAAGTGTCAAATTAAGGTGGGGCCTTTTATCTTAAAGACGCAGCAAGTGTTAATATAGTAACTAATAAGATATCAAATTGCTACCTATCTGATGTAGGGGGTGCTTACTACTTGGAGAATACAGTGATGACCGACACTCTTGGATCACAATATTCGTATAATGCTGCAATTAAAGGAGGCGCTGTTTATTGCAAAAACTGCTCAGCTTCGTTTGAAGGAACAACTTTACTTAATTCTAAGCTTAAACCTTTGAAAAATTTTAATTTGAGTTTTCTTAGAGCATTATTTTCTCTATTTAATGATGGAATAATTCTCCATTTTTATTGATACTAAGCAACTTTTATCAATAGTTTATCAAGGCGGCTTGTTATATCTCGAAGAACAAGCAATCATTACACTTGACAACACCCTACTCGAACATTTATATTCTTCAAAAAATGGTGGCCTCGCATATGCTATCGAATCAACTTCCCCAGCTTTATCATCTATCACATTCTTGAATACTGCTACTATCTCAAATTGTACATCATTGAACAGTGGTGGCTGCTTCTATATTGATAATTCTGCTATGGATATTTACATGAATACTCTTAATTAACTACAAGTAATTTATAAACATAGAGAAGATGTGCAATAATAATTTAGAAGATATTAATATTGAATAATTAGAATAAATAAATAAGTTAAAATATTAATGGATTAAGACTTTTAGTAGGACTTAAATGACGTCAACGCGCTCTTTGAAAATTTACTATAAAATAAAAATAGTAACAGATTCAATTTTGAATTCATTTTAATAGTAATTATTTAAATTGAAAATTTGGAGAGACTAATGGTTTCTCAGAAGTATGAATATAAATTTAATTATTTCTATAATACTATTAGTTTATCAAGAAAACCGTCATCACCAAAAGCCAACAAAACTTTCTAAAATGTAATTATAACTATAGTTCTTGAATGTTTTATTATAGAATGATTTGCTTAGAGAATTTTAAAATAATTTAGCTATATTTAACTCAAAATTTATTAGTTATAATAATAATTTGATGACATTAGCAAACAGATTGAAGAGCAATTTGAGACTTCCGTAATGACAGAGAATGATTCAACCAAAACTAAGAAACCAATTAAGTCAAGAAATAATATGCTCTAAAACTATTAAACTTAAGTAGCATCTAAAAATAATGAGAAAGATCAATTTATTTTAATTTCAAATGCATTTGATTATTAGTTATCCGCAATTCTAGATTCTTAAACATATGAAATTTTTAAAACATAAAAATATTAATTTTGTATATCAACTAACAACAAAATAAATACCTTCTAAATTGGCTTAAAAACAACCAAAACCCCTTTATAAACATATTTAAGACCAGGACACAATTTCACAGAAAACTTAATAAACAAATAAAACAGAAAAGTCAAAGAAATCTTTATCATCTTCATCACATACTGAAGCCCAATTTTAAAGGCTCTATGACAACTTTAAGATTTATGAGTCTCGTAGGCAGCAGAAAATTGCAGACTTAGAGCGACAAGAAAAACTTAAAATGTAGGATAAACCTACTATAGCTCAGAAATCCGAATAGATGATTCAAAAGAAATAAAACCACTTTTTATTTATATGTACTTTAAAATAGTAATATACAAAAAAATTTCGCCATATATATATGTGTAATTATCAAAGTTATACCAATAATCTAATTATTTTATTATTACACTTGCCAATTTATTCAGAGTAGAGAATAAAAGAAGAAAAGATTTAAAAGGATTAACTTTAAATAGAGCAACTTTTAATAAAAATTTAATAGTAAAAACTTGAGGAAGAATAGGAAATAAAATAGAAGCAGGAAACACCCAAAATCAAAGCCAAGAAACACATTTAAAACATGGAGTAGAGGGAGCTTAAATTTAAAAATAAATGGAGGTAGAATATTGAGAGTTATGAGGAAGTTAAATATTAGGAGTGTAAGTTCAAACCATAAATAAACAAAGAGAGAGATATAAACGAATAAAATAATAATTGGGATATTTATTTATAAATTTTGGATTTTTAAATTGTAAATATAATTTAATTGAGTTATCATTTAAGTTAACTCAGATTCGTTTATCATTTTTTAAGCTATAGTTTAATTAAAGTGGATTTTCTGTATTTAAACTGATAATATGATCTAACTAAATTGTAGCATAAAAGCAAATAAATTTTAATTAAAAATCACAAATTTGATTTAATTTCGCTTAAAATTTAGGACAATTTGTCTTCTTTTCCTCTAAAAAAAGCTGAGATAAATTTGTAATTACTAATATAAGTCCGTAAATTATGATTCACATTTGGAATTCCCTAAAATTTAATTTATCTACTTACTTATTGGAGGAATACATTCGATTTGGGAAAATGAATTAAAATTAAAATTAATTAATTATTAATTACCTTCAGTTATGTTTTTGGAAAATGTCTCCAAAACCTGACAATATTATACTTTCTGGATAGCGCATTAAAAACTAGACGGTAGTTGTTATTGCTATAATGAATTTATCTCATCGCCTCAGCGAGAAAAATCCATTATACTATTTTTGGGAGTTAGCTCAAAATCAAAATATCTCGCTTCCTTGGATGATTTGGTGATAATGCCAATAGTAAAGTCCAGCTTAAATTGCGGGATCTACCGTAGAATCCATTTATTTTTGATTTTTGAGTCACTTTGGATTTCATAACTGCCATGATTTTAATATTTAATTAATTTAATTTTAATTCATTTTCCCAAATCGAATGTATTCCTACAATATTATCTAAAATTTACTTTGATTTTTCCCTGAATAAATTGTAGACTCTATATTTTTATGTACTTTTTCAAAAGTATAATTTAGTGCAAATGAAATAATACTATAATTAGTGTAGAAGTATTTAAAATTTAATTACAAATAACATTTAAAAGTAAATAAATTTTAATTTACAAAAGCAAATTTATTTGTTTATACATTATCTTAAACTTAGTAAATGAATAGCTCCTAAGGTCCAAGAATAATGAAACTATTGGAATATGCGAACTATAAAAAGGAAAAACAAAATAAAATTAAGCAGGATGTGTAAGCACAAGAATGTACTTTTAAGCCTCAAATAAATAAACAACCAATTTACAAAATTTAAAGTCTTTTTAATATATTTTTTTTATTAAATCTAATAGTTTTTTTCTTTGGATTAAATTTAATTTTGCATAAATTGTATACTATATACATACACTTTATTATTTATGGCCAATTTAGAAAAGCAAATAGAAACAAAATAACGCATATGATTAATTTAAACAGTTGCTAATGACTGAAAATAAACAAAAAACTATTAACTAGTCAGATCATATGTAATAAGAGAACTTTGAGACTCAATTTAAATAGTAGTAATAGTAACCTGAATTCAAAGAACTTTAGACCAGCAATGTTTAACAAATTTATATCAAAAATTTGGGGGGGGGGGAAGTTTCCTGCCCCCAACATAAAATTTTATGTTTTTTGCAATAATTTTATTAGAAATAAATATATTTCAATTTCAATTATTATATTCATGTACTAAACAACTTTTATTAATTTATAATTTTCAAGGTACATAATTATTCTTTATCAAATTATATATTATAAACAAGGCTAATTAATTTGTTTTTAAATAATAATTGATGTGATTTTCATTGAAATGTGTTTTCATTATCAAGGTAGAAATGATATTTGAAGCTAAATTAATATACTACTATATCATAATTGATGATAGAGATTCTTTGAAAATTATAGAGATTACATGTTTTTATGTATGGGGCAGGAAACTACCTTTTTGGGGGCAGGAAACTACCTTTTTGGGGGCAGGAAACTACCTTTTTGGGGCAGGAAACTACCTTTTTGGGGGCAGGAAACTACCTTTTTGGGGCAGGAAACTACCTTTTTGGGGCAGGAAACTACCTTTTTTGAGGCAGGAAACTACCTTTTTTGAGGCAGGAAACTACCTTTTTTGAGGCAGGAAACTACCTTTTTGGGGGCAGGAAACTACCTTTTTGGGGCAGGAAACTACCTTTTTTGGGGCAGGAAACTACCTTTTTTGAGGCAGGAAACTACCTTTTTTGAGGCAGGAAACTACCTTTTTTGGGGCAGGAAACTACCTTTTTGGGGCAGGAAACTACCTTTTTTGAGGCAGGAAACTACCTTTTTTGGGGCAGGAAACTACCTTTTTGGGGGCAGGAAACTACCTTTTTGGAGCAGGAAACTACCTTTTTGGGGCAGGAAACTACCTTTTTGGGGCAGGAAACTACCTTTTTTGAGGGAGGAAACTACCTTTTTTGGGGCAGGAAACTACCTTTTTGGGGGCAGGAAACTACCTTTTTGGGGCAGGAAACTACCTTTTTGGGGCAGGAAACTACCTTTTTTGGGGCAGGAAACTACCTTTTTTGAGGCAGGAAACTACCTTTTTGGGGGCAGGAAACTACCTTTTTGGGGGCAGGAAACTACCTTTTTTGAGGCAGGAAACTACCTTTTTGTGGGCAGGAAACTCCCTTTTTTGAGGCAGGAAACTACCTTTTTGGGGCAGGAAACTACCTTTTTGGGGCAGGAAACTACCTTTTTGGGGCAGGAAACTACCTTTTTTGAGGGAGGAAACTACCTTTTTTGAGGCAGGAAACTACCTTTTTGGGGGCAGGAAACTACCTTTTTGGGGCAGGAAACTACCTTTTTGGGGCAGGAAACTACCTTTTTGGGGCAGGAAACTACCTTTTTTGAGGCAGGAAACTACCTTTTTTGAGGCAGGAAACTACCTTTTTGGGGGCAGGAAACTACCTTTTTGGGGCAGGAAACTACCTTTTTGGGGCAGGAAACTACCTTTTTTGTGGGCAGGAAACTACCTTTTTGGGGCAGGAAACTACCTTTTTTGTGGGCAGGAAACTACCTTTTTTGGGGCAGGAAACTACCTTTTTTGAGGCAGGAAACTACCTTTTTGGGGGCAGGAAACTCCCTTTTTTGGGGCAGGAAACTACCTTTTTTGAGGCAGGAAACTACCTTTTTGGGGGCAGGAAACTACCTTTTTTGAGGGAGGAAACTACCTTTTTTGGGGCAGGAAACTACCTTTTTGGGGGCAGGAAACTACCTTTTTGGGGCAAGAAACTACCTTTTTGGGGCAGGAAACTACCTTTTTGGGGCCAGGAAACTACCTTTTTTGAGGGAGGGAAACTACCTTTTTTGAGGGAGGAAACTACCTTTTTGGGGGCAGGAAACTACCTTTTTGGGGGCAGGAAACTACCTTTTTGGGGCAGGAAACTACCTTTTTTGAGGCAGGAAACTACCTTTTTGGGGCAGGAAACTACCTTTTTGGGGGCAGGAAACTACCTTTTTTGAGGGAGGAAACTACCTTTTTTGGGGCAGGAAACTACCTTTTTGGAGGCAGGAAACTACCTTTTTTGGGGCAGGAAACTACCTTTTTGGGGCAGGAAACTACCTTTTTTGGGGCAGGAAACTACCTTTTTGGCGGCAGGAAACTACCTTTTTTGGGGCAGGAAACTACCTTTTTTGAGCGAGGAAACTACCTTGTTTGAGGCAGGAAACTACCTTTTTTGAGGCAGGAAACTACCTTTTTTGGGGCAGGAAACTACCTTTTTGGGGGCAGGAAACTACCTTTTTGGGGCAGGAAACTACCTTTTTGGGGGCAGGAAACTACCTTTTTGAGGCAGGAAACTACCTTTTTGTGGGGCAGGAAACTACCTTTTTTGGGCAGGAAACTACCTTTTTGGGGCAGGAAACTACCTTTTTTGGGGGAGGAAACTACCTTTTTTGGGGCAGGAAACTACCTTTTTTTGGGCAGGAAACTACCTTTTTTTGGGCAGGAAACTACCTTTTTGGGGGCAGGAAACTTCCCCCCTTGGGTGCATATAAAATTTTGGGGCAGGAAACTTCCCCCCCCCAAAAATTTATTATATATTAATTGCTTAATTATAATTTGATAATTAAAAAATATTAAATGGGAATAAAATATATTTTAATTTGTGATGAAGGCTTTTCAAATTTCTTATCATAATTATGATTTTTTTTTTTATTGAAATTTTCAGTATGAGATAAATTTTAAGTTGATATTAAGTTTATCATTTATTTTATTACAATTTTTCAAGCATATATCAATGACAGAATTATTATATAATTTTAAACATAATGAAAAAAAAAATAATAATTTAAAAGAAGTTATTATAAAAATTATTAGGGCTTAAATATATGCTTTAAAAAATGGGATGATTGTCATAATAAATTAAAATAATACAATAGTGGTAAATAAATTTTATTTTAAAGAATATTAATTAAATGTTATAAATAAATATTATGCATACTCATAAAATAAACTATAAAATTTAATTAATTAATCAATAATTATTTGAAAAATGTTAGATTTTATAGTTTTAGCTGAATTTGATATCAACGAGGGATCAATTATCCGGTATCAGCACCCATCCCCAATCCCGAACGTAGAACCTGGAATAATAGCCTCGTATATGCTACCAGAGGGTGGCCACAACAGGGCCCAAGACAGCACTTACTTTATCTTAAATAGAAAGAAAACGAAGGATTTGACTACAGACATCCAAAAAATACTTCAAGATTAATCTGGTTATCTTTCTTAAAAATTCTTAACTTAACAAAGATTGGATTAATTGAAGACTTTCAGCCTTAAAAAGCCATAAGGTCAGGCAAACGATGTGAAACTATATCAAATTTTAGATATGAAATGGATACCATTCTACTCTGATTCAGATTAGAGATAGTTAAGTTTCAAGGTTGTGGTTAAAAATGACAGGGAATTTACTCTAGTTGTCTGTGATACACAGTTAGAAAAGAATATTAGTCTAGAAATTAAAAGCCATCACATATAAATTTAAATTACTTTTAAATAAAAAATATTTGTGTTAAGTTCTGTTTTCTGATCTATTTATTTTGTTGTGAAGCCACCCATTTATGAATTTCACATAATATCATGGTGTTTTTAGCAACAGGTTTACTTTCTAAAACGAAAAGGGAAACGTATTCGGATTAGAATTACCCCAAGGTTCAGACTTCAATTTAAGAGAACTTACCTAAATTCTCTCATTTTCTCCTTACAATCAGGTAGAACTAGACCTCACACAAACACCTCAAACTTATTTCTTCCATTCTATTATGAAAAATAAATTAGATACCAAGGCAAAGCGTGGGGCCATCGTTAAAGCTCTGGCTATAGGTTCTAAGCATAAATGCGTGATTGAGAGCTTCAAGAAAGTTATTAATTAAGTGCTCGAGTGCATATTTGAAGTTGAAGATTTACAAAAATCTCCAGACTAGAATCTCAATAACATCAAAATGATTATTGGATAAGTTTACGAAGCTGCCAATAGTCAAGAAACTATTGGAATGATACCTACTGCTGATTTTATAAGAAGGAAAGTCTATAGATAGATATGCAATCATTTTATTGTTTTAATGTTATAAAGTAAGTTTAAAAGGTTTTAATTTTGCAAAAACCTTGCGGATCCACATGACTCGGGATTATTCAAAACTTTAGATAAAGTATTTTATGGTAATCAATCAAAAATATGCATTCCATAAACTTTGAACTCTGACGAATTCGCTACGACTTCTATTAAGAAATTCATTGTCAAATTTGGCGAAAAGACCATGCATATTTATGATGCCCTCCTATCTGAGAAGAGAATCTAAAATAATTAATCTATTACTATTAATATCTTATTCTAAAATCTTGTTTTCAGGTGGATTAGAATTTTCAGCAGATGAGATATAAGAATATGCTCTGGCTTGTTCAGCCTTTATTTCTCCCACTCTCTCACCAGGAATATTACAAAAATTGCATCCTTATGCTGCTTTAAGCAATCTTGACTTTATTGAGGATGTCGGCTATATAGCTGGAGTCACCAACCCTATGTTATATTTTTAATATAAATAAATAAAAGCAATTATCATTAATATCATTATTACTTTTCTCTATAAATATTTATCTAAAAATGTTCCAGTAGAGGGGCAACTGGTATGATGTATGCTGTGAGATTGATATTGGAAAGATTAAAGTCTCAAGAAACAAAGATTTTTATAATTACGAATAGGAGAAATATTTCAATTTAGATTAGGAATTTATCAGAGCTCTCATTGGTAGAATTAAGTCTAATAGTATTAATGACGAGGAGATCAAAAGAGCCTTTGAAAGCTACACTATTATTTATGAGTATAAAAATTAATGATTTATAATATAATAAATACAAATATTTAACTATGTTGATGCTTGATTTAGCATTGAAAGATGATCCTATAAGTATAAGCTATACATTAATAATTCAATTATATTAATAATTTTGTATCATACATATCTTTATGGTCAATTATTTATAATAAAATTAAGCTTAAATAATGGTAGTGCGAATTAATACTAATCCTCAGCTCTGAACAACTCAATCATAAATCGCAATGAAGAGCTTACACATGAAAATGAGAAATTACAAGACATTTTATACTAACGCATTAGAAGGTTCCAGAAGACCAATCTTTACAGAATTCAGAGATTTATGATGAAATTTAAAGAACAGGATTTCAAGTCTAACATCAATTTCGCATTAACTATTTTTCTTTAACACCTTATATAACTTTGAGTCTGTGATCACAAAATGTAAATTTAATATATTATGCATTAATAGAGACTTTGTTGAGGAAGTTGAGATTGAGTAGAGAGATAGGAAACGAGAAGGAAGTTCATGGGATATTTGTACAAATCAACAGATTTTTACAAGATGAAGACGCAGTCATAAAACTCATGTACCTCATGCCCAATTCCAAAGAAGGAATCGTGCCTATAGCATAAGCTAAAATATTAAAATTTTAATAGATTTCTATGTAATTTGTGAATTATTTAAGTTATTACTGCTTTACATTAATTAATTGATCAAAGCTCTGTTCAGTCCAAATGAAGAAATAGAAAAATTGGCAACAGAAATCTTGAGAAAAATTGAATAAACTGAAGTTGGCAAGAACTGCATTGCAAACTTGAATTACTTTTTTATGTTAAAATATCAGCATAACCTCTTCCATAAGGAGAGCACAATGATTAAATAATGAGTATTAACATAATATATGTCTTTATTTCATTAACAATTTGCTTAAAATAGTCGGTTTTAATATCCTTAATAATTTCTTAAATTTACATTAATAATGAAATAATTTACCCAATTATAATACATTAATTAAAATAATAATAAATATTATAACTTGAAATGGAATTAAACTCAGTGGCTGGATTTCTAGTGGTGGGCATTTTATGGGGCACTACCAATCATCAGTTTTAAGAACTTTTAAAATTTTTCTATTCTTAAAGCCTGATCTTGTGCATTCAAGGTTAGTTATCTTGATCTACCATTTTTAATGAATTTAATTTTTAATTTAATTTCTTATTTATTTCTCTATATATTACAAACATTTTGATCATTTTGTTGACGGACAGTTATTATCATTATTGTCCGTCGACAATTTTTTCTGATCATTTTCAGGTAATCCTTAGTCATATATTTTGAAAAAACTATTAATTAACTTTGAATAATTCTTGATAGATTTAGGTATATTCTTGGAGGATTCAGAATTATGTTCTTTTTTTTCAAAAAAAAAATTTTTTCCCTAAAAAAATCAATTAAGGATTCCAAAAAAGACACCCAAAAAAAGCAAAAAAGATTAGTGATAAATCCTTATAGAACTATGATAATGAAAATGGATTTTTGAGATTCTTGATTTTCAGTAAGTAGAGATAAAAATAATATGATTAAAAAAAAGTTTTTTAAAAAAGTTAATTAAAAACAGGGCAGAGATAATAGCATCTGCCTCGATTGGGTTTAAAACAGTATTTTTTCTAAATTTATATTTAATCATTAATTATATATAGATAGATTACTATCTTCCAGACCTGATGTTTGAAGTCTGAAAACCTCTAAAATTTTTAGGAGGTGTTGAAAGTTATGAATGCATTCATGGAAAAAGGCACCAAAGACAAAGAGCAAGCTGATGCCAAAAAATAGAGTTCAGGAGATAAGCAGCAAGTTAATATTAAACCCACTTCTGTGATGGGAGAAGTGGTTAATATGTTTAAGAATATTGGGTTTTTACTGCCATTTATCATCAACTAACTGGCTTCAATCTTACATCAAATTTAAATATATTATCATTAGATTTTAACCCCAAACAATCTTTGTTAAATTACTTGCATTATTTTTAAGAATGATTCTAATAATTTAGAAAAAAAATCCCCTATACTATTAATACTCTTATTATATTATATAAAGAAGAATTTATTCAATATATTTACATATGTATATTATTAGTAAATCTTAAACAACTTCGTATTAGCAGCATCAGACTTAACAATAGCAGTGCCAGCTGTAAACTGCATTACCTTTATAGTGACATTTATCACTCAAAAGATACTAAATAAGGAAAGCCTCATTGACTTTAAATTCTTCGGGGGCTGCCTCCTGATCATGTTTGGAATGTATTTCTGTCTTACTAAGTGATTAAAAACATATTTAATTTCTCTTCAAAATTGATTAAAAATAAGATTAATCTTTAATCATTTTCTATTTTTAATGCGATTAAATTATATTAGATATAGGGTTAATGCTTCGTGTAAATATATTAAATTTTTAAATATATAAAAATTTGATATAAATTATTCAGACTCATACAATTCTTTACTTATGTTGGTTATTGAGGCCAAGTTTCTTATTAAGCGATTTCTCTAGACACCTCAAGTTAAACGATACTATTTCATACTTAGGCTGCACATTAATCTGTACTCCTCCTGTTTGTGAAACTCACAAAATGATCATTCATTTGTATAAAATGATTTAAATAAATTATCAATAATTATCACAAAAGTGATGATTTACTAAACAATATAGAGTTTTAAAGTTTAGTCCAAAGTCAGATTATTCTAAGAATTCAGATAAACGTCTCCACTTGTTATCAGACCACTGCCATCATTTTAATTCATAAATTGAGAGTTATTGTTATTATTTGGCAAGAAATTTTGAGAAAACATGTTCAGTAATTGATGCTGGAAGTTCACTTGTGTGGGGTTTTATTAATTGTTAGAATGATTGTTGGTTTATGCAGATCCATTGAAATATATTTATTTTATTTTAATATAAGATTTTTATTTAAATTAATTTTAAAGTCTGGGTCAGTGATGGAGAAGGGCTTGTATAAAAAAATCACAATTAATATTTATTAAATTCTATATTATAAAAAAGAATGAAATAGCAAAATATTTCTATTTTTGGTAGTTCTCTTAAACTGTTTACTCATATTCTAAATTAAAATTAAAAAATAAAAATTGAAGAAAAATTACAAAGTATTTATTATAGATCTCTTAAAGTTTATAAATCTGCCCATCTACTTTACAGCTACAAATTTTTACAACAGTATTTTTATTCTAGCTTTTTTCATGTTTTTAAGAATTTATTTCACTCATAATTTCTCCAAATTATTTGATAAAACTCGCCATTTTTGTAATAAACAACCATTTCATAAACTATAGAAGAAATATTTATTAACTATTTTGTATAATAATATGCTTTGAAACTAAAGAAACAGCCACTATTGTATATTATTATTTGTTCAAGATAATTTACTAACAGTCTTAAAAATACTTACCATGAGTTTTTGATTGAGTTATTAGGTTTCTGAAGAGATTTGGCTTAATGCGATATCTTTATCTGATAGAGTTTCTTCTAATTTACCACATTTATCTCTCAAATGCCTTGTTTAAATTTCCAGTTAATTCTATTAATAAATCCTCATAATGCATTTTAAATGGATTAATTAAATTAACATTTTTTTCTATTTTAGCAATAATAGGCGAATTCCATTAGAAGTTTGGCTTCATTTAGTGTGTTGTCAAATTTGTTTGATTATTAAGTGTGAGTGAGAGATAGTTCTTAGTTTTTTTTGCCTATTATTCTGCGGAAAATATCCAACTCGTTTTTCACTGAATTTGCAAATTTATTGACTTTTGCTTGCGTTTCGTATCTTGTAGTTTACGATAGTATCATTTACTAGTTGAAATAAAATCAATAAATTTGAATAAATATAAAATATTACAAAAAAGGATAAGATCCTAACCTAATATTATAAATCTTTCCACATGACTTATATATAAAGAGTGTACATCATAAACCCCATTTAATCTTTCATCTCATAATTAAAACATATTATAAATTTGTTTATCATAACTCTTCCTCTATAGTAGGATGGAAAAATCCAAAGCCAAAAACACTTTCCAGTGCCTTCCACAGAATCTTAGGATCCTTCTCTACAATAGCCAGTTTCTTGCTTATATCAAAAGCATTCAATTCGTCTAAGGAGACTAGCATGTTTCCATCCTCGCACAATTTCTCAAACATTATTATCTACCTCATTTGATAGTATGATTAAACTCATACAATTTATAAATAAAATAAACATAGGCAATATAATTAGGTAATATATATAGGAGTAAATATTTATAATTATTTACCTCTAGAAAACATCAAGTTTATCCTGTTATTGTTTGATTTGGTCCTCGTACATGCGCTACACATCTGATATTTTCATGTTTAGCATAGCTTTAGTGCCCTCATCCATAGTCTCCGTGGTATCGAAGAATCTAACCTCCGTGTACTGATAGTTTTTGTCCTTTTGCTTGTGAACTAACTATATATTAGGGTATTTTTTTAAGAACTGCTTTTAGAAATAAAGTATTTTCTATGATCAAAACACAAACAATTTGCATAAAATTAGTAGATACTTACTGCATCTCTGAGATTTTGAAGTTCCTTGGTGTAAGTCGCTCGCATTGAAGATATAACTTAGTGTAATTCTTTATTTTAATCTTTGGCTTAAATGAATTTACTCAGATACTTTTCCTTATCTGATCTCAATTCACCCACTCTCATTTTCTATAGAATTGAAATTAGAATACTATAGAAATTATATATATTCTTACTAATTCATCAATTTCGTCTTAGTAGAGACTCATTGTGAATTTAGAAGCTTGTCTCTCCTTTAAATATTATATATATTTTTATATCCATTTAATCTTATACAGCTAACTAAACATCAAGTAATTATAAATATCTCCGATAAATTTAAAATAATTTAACTCCTTGATAATATTCTGACTTGGCTGACCGTTTTCATCCTTAGGCAAATTAATAATGTCAATCATGCTCATTTTGATGTCATAAGACTTAGATCTCACAATTGCATGCAGGAAATCCTTGCATAGCTACTCCATTTGCTTAGTTATCTCGTCTTTGTTAATTGTTTACAACAGGTTTTACTGTATCTTTATCTGATTGGTATTGATTACTATAAATTGATATCAAACATTGTATATCATAAATGTATTCATTGAGAATTATAGTGAAAAACTTTATTTTAATCAATTCAGTATTTATTTAATTAAGATAATTTATCGCACGCATGATGAAAATAAAACTCATTAGATTTATTAATTTATAATGTAGCAATAACAAAATTGCGATAAGACGAATCAATTTCTTTCTTTGGTCTATCGCTGTCAATCTTGAAATCAGGTAATTCCCCCAATTAATCAAATCTAGAATCTAATTAAAACTAGGCGTCTTCTATATTATTTTACTATAGCTGCTTTTTGAATTCCAGATCGGTTTATGGCTTCGATTAATTTAGTAAAATAATCAGTCAGTTTTAAGAAATAAAATTAACTATTATCATATTACAGCCAATTAATTCTATTCAGGAATTCAAAAAATATTCCTTTACTATTTATGCATGATTTCGTTCTTACTATAATTTAACTTTTTTTAAACACTAAAACTAAACTAATTTCCTTAAAAAAATCGATAAAAAGTGAGCCTAATTCAGATTTAATTCAAGGTAAATTGCTTTTATAAACTTATTATAATTTTATTCTCATTCCATAAATTTATATATATATATATTCATAATAGAATTTAATATAATTTATTAGGCTGTACTAATGAAAAGTCTTTCGTAAAAAATTGCTATTCACCAAGTTTCAACTATTTATCATAAACTGATGGGGAAGTGCCCTCGCTGCCTCTTGTTTTATTTTCTAATTTACTAAACTCTAATTTGTTCAAGTCTCTGTTCAAGAATTGTAAATCAATTAATAATATTATAGTATATTTTAAGTATGTAAAAAAAATATGTCACAATATTTACTAATTTATATTTTCATAGTATAATAAACAAATAAGTAAATCATTTCAATTGTTATTTTAGCTGTTTAGTTAAACCCTTCTGATATCATATTCTTATATATATATATAATAGTTGGTTTTATTATTGAAGTATGATAGATTTTTATTAAACTTATTAAAATTCATAATTTATTTAATATATGAATTTAGGTTTACACATTTGTGATTTTATTCTCACTATTCACTCTTGCATGTTTCGATATATTTGGTGATCTCTACCTACTATTTACTCCACTACTACCATTTACTAAATATATATGAATATTATTTAATGAAATTAAAATGTTTCAAATAATTCTCTAATTCATTAAAAGAATATTAACGTAATTTATATAGTACTATTTTAAACCATTAGCATTGTTCAAACCAACACTCAAGCCAATTTTGATTCGATCCAGCTCTTCCTTGCTGATTATAGGTTTGTAGGTGCCTTAACGCTTTTTCTCCTCCAAAGCCATTAAAACTCTGACATTCTTGCGGATGAGTCTCTGCAAGTTGGTTGTAGCAAAGTTAAAGATGGGCTCTAAGTCAAGCGGATAGTATTCACTCAAAAAATAATTGATTATAGTTCAAATTAAATCTAATTAATATATAAAAGTTAGAGAAATTTCTATGTTTAATTTGTACTTGAATTAATTGTTGTAAATCAAAATGGAAAAATTTAAACTGAGTTTATTAGATTTGTAAGAATCAAAACCCCAAAACCCCTTATTGAGGTTTATATGTGCTTTGATTTGTAGGGTATAGTTGGGATCTTATTGGGGTTAGTAGAGAAATTAGGCCAATTTGCAAAATGAGAAATAGAAATTAGCGAAATTTAGGGTCTATTTATGATGAGTAATATTTAGATTTACTGCTTAAGCTTAGGTATGGTAAAAGTATTAATATAGACTAAGTCAAACCAGTGTTGAATTATACAGCCATAGCAAGACTCCTACACAAGAGTGCCCCAACCGTTAGGTATCATAGCTTGTTAGCTGTTTAACATTATAACTCAGGCTCTAGAAAACATCCTGCAAGAAAATAAAAGTTCTCACAGGTCCATATTGACTATCTCTGTGACTCTAAGACATTAAAGTATTGAGCTCACTTTCCTCTTGACTAACGAGCTGTCATGTTTCATCGCAAGTTTCCAGACATGCGTATCTCTCCTTAATTGCCAATATTTATAGAAGAAATGGTATTACTTTCAAGACTGTCAACAGAATGAAGAGAGTGATTGATTTTACAGTGCCATTTTATAGTAATTTAAACTATATATATGATTAAATGCAGAGAGCTATTGATAATAACATCAAGTTCATACACGCAGATGAAGCTGTGTTTACCATCAACACCTTTATTAAAAAGTCATGGTACAAGAAGTATGATAACATAGAAGTTTATGACTAAAAAGTAAAGGTAGTCACTCATGCAATTATAGCTGGTATAAGTGAAGATTCAGGCTTAGAGAGTTATGTGATTCAACCTCGCTCTATTAAGCGAGAGTAGTACATAGAGTTCCTACATAAGCTCAGAGAGAAGTATAGCAACCAAGAAATCACCCTGTTTGGTGATAACCTATCAGTTCATAAGACTAAGGAGTCTAAGAAAGCTTATGAAGAGTTAAACATAACTCCTGTATACAACGTTCCTTACAGCCCTTAATTTAATGGAATAGAATTCTACTGGAGTTAAATAAAGACTCACTACAAGAAGCTTCTGCTGTATCATCTTATGCATGACTTGCCCATCGATACAGTAGACTTGATTAAAAGCAGCTGTAAGAAAGTGAGCGTAGATAAGACAACAATTTGTGCGAGAAAGGGAAGAATGAATGTTTATAAATAAGTTTTAGATTTAAACGAATGAATATATTCACATATTAAACTGGCCATAAATGGGTTTGGCTCCTCTTTCTTCTCCTCTTCTTATGGCTTGCTTGGGCCCATATTTCTTCTTTTTGTGCCAGCTCCTGCATCTATGTTCATTTCTCTGGCTTTTAAACATCTTTATAAAGTCTCTTGCTCACTTCATGAATTTTTTGTGACTTTCTCTCTCTATGAACCTTAGCATGCTCTTTCATAAGATATATACCAGTGCCTGATTTTCCTACAAAGTTATATGTCAAAGCTTACTTGAAAGATAAGGATGCTTCTT
>ARYC01007570.1:0-21975 GCA_000711775.1 Oxytricha trifallax
GAAAGAAAGTCGCAGACAATTTATGAGGTGAGCAAGAGGCTTTATAAAGATGTCTAAAAACCAGATGAAATGAAGATAGATGCAGGAGCTCGCACTAAGAGAAGAAATATGGGCCCAAGCAAGCCATAAGAAAAGGAGAAGAAAGAGAAGCTAAACCACTTTATGGGTTAGTTTAATATGTGAACTTATTCATTCATTTAATCTAAAACTTATTTATAAACATTCATTCTTCCCTCTCTCGCACAGACTGTTGTCTTATCTACGCTCACTCTCTTACAGCGCTTTGAATTAAGTCTAGTGTATCGACGGGCAAGTCATGCATAAGATGATACAGCTGCAGCTTCTTGTAGTGAGTCTTGATTTAACTCCAGTAGAATTCAATCATTAAATTAAGGGCTATAAGGAACGTTGTATACAGGAGTTATGTTTAGCTCTTCATAAGCTTTCTTAGACTCGTTAGTCTTATGAACTGAGAGGTTATCAACAAACAGGATGATCTCTTGGTTACGATACTTATCTCTGAGCTTATGTAGGAACTCTATATACTACTCTCGCTTAATAGAGCGAGGGTGAATAACATAACTCTCAACCTGAATCTTCACTAATACCAGCTAAAATTGCATGGGTGACTACCTTCACTTTTTAATCATAGACTTCTATATTATCATACTTCTTATACCAGACTTATTAATAAAGGTGTTGAATGTAAACACTGCTTCATCAGCGTGTATGAACTTGATGTTATGAGTAATAGCTCTCTGCATTTAATCATATATATAGTTTAAATTATTACTATAAAATGGCACTGTAAAATCAATCACTTCTTCACTCTGTTGATAGTCTTGAAAGTAAAACCATTTCTTCTATAAATGTTGGCTATAGTCTAAGGAGAGATGCGCATATCAGGAAACTTGCGATGAAACATTACAGCTCGCTAGTCTAGAGGAAAGTGTGCCCAATACTTTAAAGTCTTAGAGTCACAGAGGTAGTCAATATGGTGCTGTGAGAACTTTTATTTTCTAGCAGGATGCTTTCAAGTACCAGAATTAAAATGCTAAACAGCTAACATGCAGTGATACCTAACAGTAGAGGCACTCTTGTGTAAGAGTTTTGCTATAGCTGCATAATTCAATACTGGTTTGACTTCATCAATATTAATACTCGTACCATACCTAAGCTTAAGCAGTAAATATAAATAATTCTCATCATAAATAGACCCTAAATTACGCTAATTTCTATTTCTTATTTTGCAAATTGGCCTAATTTCTCTAGTAACCCAAATAAGACCCCAACTATACCCTACAAATCAAAGCACTTATAAACCTCACTAAGGGGTATTGGGGTTTTGATTATTTGATTATAAATACTATTTTTTTCCATACAATTAACTCTAGTGGGCATAAATCTAGAGGTTATTTAGAAGTATATGATTTCGCAGCTTAAAATCTGGATTTAAATTTGTAAGGCTTGGAAGTTCCTCTCCTAACAAAACCTTAACTCTATTTTAATTGTTAAACTATTATGGATTTTATTATTATTGTTGCTTATTTTTAGAGTTTCCCCTAGGTTTGAAGATATTTCTTTGCATAAGCACTTCTTTGAAACTCTATGGCTAAATGTTATCAGGGAATACCGAATAGTCTCTTTAATTGAAGTTTCACTTAGTGTTAAGATTAAGCAAGTTAATTTGATTTTAAGGTTGATAATATCTGAAATCAAGATTTTGTGATCTGTGATTAGAAGACTGCAATGGCCTAATAGAACAAAAATTAAAAAATCACAATAAATTATATTTTATATAATTAAGAACTTTTGATATATTTTTTGAGTTTTTGTTTGAATATCCTACATCAAAGCTAACTCTTCTATCAATATCATCACAGGATTTAGTAAATCTATTACTCAAATATTATATATAATTTTTTTGGGATATAATTATTTTCAAGTGCTGCAATATTATGATTACTTTGAATATTTGTTCCTGCTATTTTGTGATAGATCAGAGTTAAATCCAAAACAACTTAGTAAATGACTTTCTACTACTCCAATCCCAATTCCTTGCAATTTTCAGCATAAATTGCAAAATCTATTATATGAAGTTAATTTTATCTAAAGATTTAAACATTAAATAAATTGCCAAGTCTTTTATCAATGTGAACATGAAATCTTTCTAGGCTGCTGAATTATTGCTTTAATTCATATATCTATTCAATCCTAAAAAGAATGGTCCCTATATAAAGTTCAAATCTTTTATGTCCTCATATGATGGTTTTTATTAGCGGCGATTACCAAAGAAAAAAATCTCTTTAAACTCCTGATACTTTAACAATTTTGTAGCAAAGTCTTAAGGGGAATTAGTTTGATTTTAAAGCATTTTTTAATTTTAAAATTTGTAATTCAAATTTATTTATAATAATTTAATTATTTATATTTCAAGAACTTTTGTTAAAAAAAAATCAATAATAATTATATATAAGAGTTTTCAATCTGAACTAAAAAGAATGAGTGTATTGTTGAGTTAGTAAGTATAGTATAAAATAAATTAAAATAATTAAATTAAATAGATAATAACAAATTTCGTGTTTTTATTAATCGTGTATTTTTACATTTGTCCCATTTATTACTGTGAATAATTTAAATAAACACTATAATAATTTAAGTTAATTTTTTAAAAAAATTAATTTATAAATAATCTTGATATTTTACATTATAATATTCTGTTAAATCTAAATTTAATATTCATTTATTTAAGTCTCTTTTTCTTGATCTATTTTAAACTTTACAATATTTTATTGGAAAAGAAAATAAACAATTCTAAAAATATTAAAGCTTCATTAAAATTATAACTTAATTTTCACTATTTATAAATTAAATAAACTGTCGCTAATATCTATTAAGTAACTCTATGCTTGATGTCTGAAGGTATAACTCATTTATTTTCAATAGCCAAACTTGAGTGTTTTCACTAACTCACTCTTCTAAACTTCCTCAAATAGTGCAACATGATATCCAAAGTGTTTTGAAACAATAACTTCACCAATCTCAAGAGCAAATAGCTAAGACTTCCGTAAATCCTCTTTATTTTACTTTAAAATTTTGGGTAATGGCCCCCTGGGGGGCCGCTAAAATAATTTTTCTTATATTTTTTAAATGGTCTAGAAATTATTATAACATCAAAGTAACATGTTATAACTCATTGTGTAGGTCATTAATGATCTCTACAATGAATCTGTAGCAACCCAAATCATAGTAACCTATCACATTAACATCATAAAATACATTAGATTTTGAATTAATATTACTAATTTTGTTCTTAATTTTTATGTTAAATTTATTTTCAATTTCACTTAACTATTTAATGAAGTCATTTATAGCTGTTACATTTACAAGAAGTGCTTTTAATAATGTTACCTTAAATATTTGTTGACCATATGATTGTATTTCTCTCTAATGTAACAGCTATAAATGACTTCATTAAATAGTTAAGTGAAATTGAAAATAAATTTAACATAAAAATTAAGAACAAAATTAGTAATATTAATTCAAAATCTAATGTATTTTATGATTTTAATGTGATAGGTTAATATGATTTGGGTTGGTAAAGATTCATTGTAGAGATCATTAATGACCTACACAATGAGTTATAACATGTTACTTTGATGTTATAATAATTTCTAGACCATTTAAAAAATATAAGAAAAATTATTTTAGCGGCCCCCCAGGGGACCATTACCCAAAATTTTGATGATTTCACAGTCGCAGCCAATCTTTAGTTTTAAGTGAGTGAATTTAAAGAGTTTTACGTCAAGTTGATTTCAATGATCATGAATTGGTAGAAATTAGTTGAGTAGAAGAGTACTAAATTTATTGACAATGATTGTGGTAAGAAGTGTAAAATCTCTTAAGACAACATTGCAAATTCATGTTTATAATATTCTCTGAGAGTGAAAAGTTTCAATTTCATTGACCCATCATAAGAATTCTAGATGCTGCTTTGCAAATAAAAGCAGGTATCTCCTTGAACAATTCATCATCTGAACTACAAAGATCAATCATATTTTCATTTTGAGTTTTGGCAGTATTAGTCTAAATCATAGTTTAACCATCGTTCTAGTGATGTTCTTTAGAATTTTCAGGGTTTCTATGAACTTTTTTCCACGTATTTCCAACCATATTGTATTCTTTTACTTTTGAATCATATTTATCTCTCTAAACTTCCTACTGTTACTTTTTTTTGCTTTGCTAATAATAAAACTTCTTTTGATACTTTTTCTCGTACTTTGAATATAAGTTTTCAATCGAATGTTTCTTCTCTGACTGATGAAATTCACAGTGTCTTAACTCACAATTACAATCAAGCCCTTACTTTAAACGTTTTGATGCAATTTAACTCAAACGTATTCCTTTAAAACATGAATTTTTACTTGGTTAATCTGCAATATGTTTTGTCATAGATTTTGGAACTAGTAGTTTATTTTTAAACTTTACATCATGATCAGACAAAACCTCAACAGAATCTCTTATCTCAGATATATGTCTAAATTCTCTACTCTCAGTTGATTCCATTAAGTCACACTTTAAACCCCATTACTCTTACAAGTTTTATTATCTATTAACAGGTATAAGAAGGCATTCTAGTTAAAAAGCTGTAAAATTGCTGCATTATTTTTATTAACAATTAACTAATTCTATGTTATATGTGAGGTACATACCTTTCTACTTCTTGAATAAATCTTAAATCTAAATGTTTTTATATTAATCCTTAATATTGATATTTTTATTTTTTATTTTTTACAAAATTTGCTCTACAAATTATAATTAAAACTAAATAAAACTTATAATTGAAATACCTAAAAATCTTACTTTAGAATTTGAGGGTTTATACTGAATTGACTGATCAAGGGTAGTAGAAAATTCATTACTCTTCAACAGGTTAGCTTTTATTTATTGATAAAGCAAGCCTAGATTTACAAAAAGCTGAAAGGAAGAGATCTGGGAATTTTTTAACTCTTATTTATTCTTGTAAAAACAAATTTTATAATTTAAAATATTTGGGTGATGTTAAATATGGATCAATAGTCCAAAGTTAATATAATAATTAATTTACAAATAATTAAATTTGAGAAAGAATAAATAAATATAATTTCTATAGGACTTAGGGGTGATCCTTAAAAGACAGGAAGAAAATAAGATTTTTATTCAGAATTAGTAAAGGCTTAGTTATGAGAGCTCAAGAGCCTGCTTTCAATTATTAGGTTTAATGCATTAAACAAAAAATTTATCAAGTTTAAAGCAATTAGAAGAATTAATTGAGATATTTTGATTAATTCACTTTTTTATATACTTTTTTAAATTAAATACTCTATCATTGATTTATGAAATAAACGATTATATTTTGAACTTAATACTCATATAAATTTTTAGTTAAAATAATTTTTATTGAAGATTGCCTTTTCATCGTCCCGTAGATATTTATTTGCACATTTTAATTTGAATTCTTGACCTAAAATCACTTTAAGGTAGTTACTTTTAATTATACTCATATCTTCACTGTTTGTTTTAGAAAAACTAATTCATTCATAAATTATTTTTTAAAAAAAGTAAATGAAAATACATCACTAGTTAAAAATCAGGACCCAAATATTTAACGATATATTTTAGCAAAGTTTAAGTGTAGGCATGAAGATCTTAAAGAATTTAAACCTATATTATAAACTCTATAATACTTTTTTATCATCTAGGTATTCCAATAATGACATTTAAAATTTAAATAAGATTGTTAATTCTTATTAATTTTCTAATTTAAATAACCAAATTATTATTATAAATTGTTTAATTTGATTTATAAACATCCAGAGTTCTTAAATCTAAAAATTATATTTCTTAGAAATTCATAGAAAAAATAGTTATAGCAAAACTAATTAGCATAAGACTAAAGCTTAAATTTGGAAGATAAAAATGTTATTTTTAAAACAAAACAATTTGAAACTTAAAGAAAAATATATATTTGTGCTGAATTATTAAAATGCTTTAAAGATTTCAATTTCGCTGATATAGATTATAATAATATAAAATATTTTTTGATTATGTAATTTTAAATAATTATCTTGATTAAGCTCAAATTAAGCAGAACATTATTTAATTCCCCTCATAAATATAAATTATTTATCAATAAAATAGGTGTTTTAAAGGCATAATAAAGTGTCAGCAATAATCCTCTGATTATGTTTTGGAATTGATTTAGTTTAAACCTTTTTGGTAAGAGTAAAGAGTCCTGGGCAATCACCAAACAACATTTTAGGATCAGCTGCTTTTTCATGTTTAAAAAAATCTTTTTCAAATAACTCAAACTTTTTGACTGTTTTTCATTCCTATACAAACTATCCTTATCAGAAATAATTCAAATTAAAAGTTAATTATTGTAATCAATAATTTCCTTAAAAGTTAATTCATTAGTTATAGAGTAAAAAATACTTTAAAATTCAAATATGTGAGAATTTTAATTATAGATTTGGATAATGAAAAAGGAATTTTATCAGATTTTGGAGTACATTTATAAACCAATGGAATATAATTTCATTCAATAGTACTAAAAATATGGATACCCCCCATGTGCCTGGAATTTTTTCAAATTCCAGGCACATGAATCTGGAATTCCAGATCTGTGGGGGGCTATCAAAACTATCAAATATTTTATTTTATTCCAGGCACATGAATCTGGAATTCAAGATTCGTGGGGGGTTATGCATTGTAGTCAGAAAAAATTGACCACCATTTATAAGGGATTTTTCAAAAAAATAATAAATTTCAAAATTCTCTAATTTTGCTTAAAATTGCATAAAACTAAAAAAATAAAATTATTTTATAAAAAAAATAAAATTTTAATTTAATTTAAGATAAAAAAATGAAAAAAGTTAACTTTTCCTTACAAATTGAAGCTATAATGTATTATTTAATCTCGTTCCTCTCTTCCAGATAGTTTTAAGTTTTTTTAATTAATACAGATTAACCAATACTAAGAGATATATCTTTTCTAGAAAAATTCTATTAAAAATTAATTAGTAAATCTTAATTTATCTAATACTTCTAAACCTAACTCATTTTTAAGCATTCATATACTTGTTTATAAATACAAGTTATTGAAGACCCAATTTTCTATGGCTCTTAGCTAAGCTTGGACTTCACTATTTAAGATTTTTCATAGTTTAACCAAGAATTTAGATACCAATTGGATAGCTTTTTTAATTATTACTGCTCCCTATTAACTTTAATTTAATGAGTAAAAGCAGACTATACAATATCACCATAGCTAGGTCATAAAAATCATTTGTTTATACAATGATCACCATTATTTCCTTAACCAGACTGTAAAAGTTGTATCAACCATATTTGGGTCAAAGTCTAATATTTTTAAGTATAACTAATCTTTGACGACTCTGCTAAATTATTGTCAAGTTATTATCTAATAGAAATACCGAATAATTAACAATTATAGAGAGATTAATAAATATTTCAAAGAAAAATATAATACATAAATACTCATTCTTAGCATAGATTCTAATATTATAAAAAACACTACAGCAAATCTACAATAGTTTGAAAACACGATTAAAATTCAATATTATCTCTCGAAAAAATCCAAAGATGATGGCAATAAAATTTACAATTGAACTTTTGTATATCTAAAACTTATATGAAACCATTAATGCACAAAAATCTCTAAAAATAGCTTGAGTTCTAATTATAAGAGCGGACTACGAATAGGAGAAAAGAATAGGCATAATAATTATTTGCAAAAATGGAAACAAATATGAGGTAGTTTAAATTAGACAATTGACATTACTAAATATAATATAACATATTATCCTTTTTATCTAAATTAAGGGTACTTAAAAACTTTGTAATATTAATTTTTCGAAATAATGTCAAAAAATGTTCAAATTTATTTTATTCTTAGTTTTATGCAATTTTAAGCAAAATTAGAGAATTTTGAAATTTATTATTTTTTTGAAAAATCCCTTATAAATGGTGGTCAATTTTTTCTGACTACAATGCATAACCCCCCACGAATCTGGAATTCCAAATTCATGTGCCTGGAATAAAATAAAATATTTGATAGTTTTGATAGCCCCCCACAGATCTGGAATTCCATATTCATGAATCTGGAATAAAAAATATTTTTATGTACTTACCAAAGCCCCCCACAAATCTGGAATTCCAGATTCATGTGCCTGGAATTTGAAAAAATTCCAGGCACATGGGGGGTATCCAAAAATATATTATATTCCATTTCATAGATAAATTGGCTTAAATTTCTCAATAATCACAGTGAGTTTAGTAGCATTATTTAAAGATTAAAGTTTGAATTTATGCATGGAATAATAATTGAAAAAGACATTTTTGTTTCAATTTTCGTCTAATAAAGACGAAAAATTGCAAAGTTCGTTTAGTAATATAATTATGGATGCATCAGGTATATAAAAGGATCATGAAATAATTTTATCCCTTTAAATATAGTGATATATTTAAAATATGATAAATTCATTATTTTATATTTTAAAAAAGTAAAATAAAAACTAAAAATACTAAATAATTAATAATAGTAATAATTTAGGATAAAAATTAAAAACATGGTTTTTGTTTCTTTTCGGTTTTCATGGGTTTTGTTTTTTTATTATAAATGACTTTAAATGTCGACATCAATTTTAATTTTAATTATAAAGATATATTGATTAAACATAATTAATAACGAATTTAAATATAAATTTGTTAAATCATTCGAATATAATAAATACCTATAAATAAATATTTATTCAGATCATTTGTTTATATTTATTTAGAGGCTTTATAATAAATGTTATAAGAGTAGATAAATTGGTTATTTAGTTAATATATATATATAAGCAGTACTATTTTTTATATGTTCAAATGTTAAGTTTTTAATTGGAAAATTAATTTTAAATAATAAAGCAATTTAAAATATTAAGTTTAAAAATTTCCGCAAATTGTTCATATATCTATTTTTATTAACTTTCTTATAAATAGTAAATGATTATCATTTCAACTTAAAAGAATATTTATGAATTAAAAAATATTTACACTTCCTTATTAGATTAATTTTGTAAAATATCAATCTATTTATGAATAAAGATTTTAAAGTATAAAAACTAAACTATAATAAAAGTCAAAATAATATGTGAAAATGCAATTGACCTTTTCGTGCTTATACCGTTTATATTTAAATATTATACTTTATTCTTTTTTAAAGACTTTTTTCAATTATTAAAATGACGAATTTTTCTTAAAATTTGTCATAGTAATAAGGAATAATACTTATTAAATTGTAAAAATTATTCAGACACTCCTAATTATTATATGATAAAATTATATAAAATTTGTTAACAATTACAAAAAAATTTATTTTCTCTCATAATATTATAAATTCTTTTCATATAACAAGTCATCAGATTAAATTGATATATAATAATGAAAATAAATTTACCTGCTGACGTTATTGTGACCTCCTGACGTCATCTGTGACTGGAGGACGTCATCTGTGACTTGGTGACGTCAATACCCGTACAATCTCTTTATAATTAATTACTGATCAACAAATATACTATTAAAAGTGTAATTTGATATTAGAATCATTTTTAAATAAAAAGTTAACTGGCACTAATTAGGATTACTCCAAATAGATTTTGATTTTATTTTCCCAGATCAATAGTATTTTGAAAATACTATGGTTTAATAAGTCTACAATCGAGATGAAAGCAAACATTTCTTAAAAGTTTTAAATCCTTAAATTGAAGAATTCTCATAATTAAGGCAAGCCAATTCTTTGTGTTGATAATCATTGCATTTATTATATAACAAGAGTGTTAGTCTTCTCATTTTATTTCCGTCTTTTTTGTTGACGAAATAACATTTATTTAATTCTAATTAAATACTACTATTTTTATAAATTATTATTGATCACATTTCATAATATTGTTAAATAAATACTTAATTATGATATATTCTCAATTATTTCTCATAAACTATATAACATTTAAGACTGATGCAAGACGAATGCATTAAATAAAATTTATTAAATTAGAATGTTAATTGCTAGGTGAGGTACCAATCTCACTTAGGACTTTTTGATAGAGCTTTCTACTTTACTAAAGCCTAAAGCGGGCAGGTTGGGGCTACTGGGAGCAACGCATGAGGGACCGTAGGCGGGATTCAATCTGTCAGCATTTAATCTTCGAGTGAGCTCGATCCTAATATTTCCCTGCATTAGATGTGTCTACTAGCTTGAGTTCAGTTTCTTAGGTAATAGGGAGCAGGATGAAGGTACGAATTGCCTTCGAAAGTGAGAAGTCGAAAACCATTAAAGCCAACGATAAGGATTTTTCTCCCACACCGGGTCAGGTTACTGAAGCTACCACAGCGAAAGGACAGGGATACGTTTCCCAGCAGCGGTGGGACCGGTAAGCATTTTTCCCCATCTCCTGTCATCCTGGGTGTATCCTACGAGCTCTGTCCCCCGGTTATAATATGCTGACATCTTAATTCGGGAAATGACTAGATGATAGCGGAGGTGGTTTTTCGGAGTTTTTTACTTAGGACTGCCAAGTCACGGAAATGCCACTTCAACTCACTCAGGTACGTCTACGTCTCGACTAAGATTGATGGTTTGATTTTAATAATAACTAGTGAATGATAAATTTATTAGATTCTAAAATCATTAACTACTGTAAAACGATTGCTTCTGAGTGCTTGAAATTGATATTTTGGAAAAGATTATTAGCACAATAAATTGTAACTTAAATAGGTATAACAAACAAAAAACCTGCTCTATCATATATCATAAATAAAATTTGCTATTAAATATTTATAGTTTTACTCGTTTAGAAGAAAAATTATGGGTACCCTCTCAAAATCTGGAACTTTTAAAATTCCAAATTTGGTTTTGAATTCCAGTTTTAAACTGGAATTCCAGAATAGCTCTGGAACCCCATTATTATATAAACAAATCAATAATTCCAGGTATAAATCTGGAATTCTAGTAATATTCCTGGAATTCCAGAAATACACCTAAAACTATTTAATTTTATACTATATATATTAATGTTAAACTATTTAATATAAACTTATATAAATAAATTTTGTTTTATTAATATAAATGTTCTGTTTTGATAATTCCGATGAAATATAAAGTTTTGTAGGAGTTTATTTATTAAATAACTATGTTGATAAATTGTTGAAAGTTTAAAATTCTTAAACTTATTTTTTTATTTGAAATGAGAATTACCATTATTCATATAAATATACCATTTAATACTATTGCTAGAGGGAGATCTTTTAATAAAGTAAACTTAATAGTTAATATTTAAATATTTATAATTGTTTAATAATAAAGAGCTAAGACTTATTAATTTATTAGTTTTAAATGAATTTAATTGTTGAGCTAAATAAAGAATAATTTTTAATTGTAACAAAATTATTTTATAATGATTAACTTATTTTCATAAAACTTTTGCACTTTATTATTATCTATTATATTTATAATTATATTTGAGAGAGATAGAAATAATATCTGTAGGTAATTAAAATAAAGAATGTGAATGCGCCGAGTATAACATTCATGATTTTAAATATTTAGCTTCTTCATTCACTTATGTTGAAGATCAACTTCAGCTGTTATTATTTGTTGTTTCTTGACATACATTATTTTGAATAACTCCTTGACTTTTTTGTATAATCCGTTTGCCTCCAGTCCTCTTATTCTGTCATCTAGCCACATCATAATAGCTTAAACCTCTATTATATCTTGTTTTCAAGGCATAATAGTCTGAGGTCCCTCACTACCTATGAAAACCTAGATGGGGTCCCCTGCTTCATTCATTAGATTGCAGTTTTTCATATGTAGGGTGTTTACGAATGTCTAGTGGACATTACAATAGCAACTCATACCGTACCTGACTACAGTTCTTCCTTATCTAATTGAGATCTATGTATCCATCACATATTTTGTTTGAAACAGTTTCTTTTTCTTCCCAAGGTCTTATATACTCTAGTGCACTTACTTCTTGGCTTTTAGGATAAAATGAATTTGTCCAAGTTAGAGTTTACTTTTTTATGTTTTCAAAACCATAATCATTTTTTGTAAAATGTTTTAAATCAATTTTCTTTTTTCTACATTTAATTAAATCTCTTGAGTAAATTGTTGAATTTATCTAAAAAAATAAAAAATATTCAATAAATTTATTATCCTTAAAGTATTTGTTTAGACAACTCTCTATTTAGATTCATTTAAAGTGAGCATTAACAAAATTTTCAATAATTTTAATACAATATAATATGAAGAATTTTATCTATATTAATAAATCATAAATTTTATTCCATATTTAAAACTGGAATAAAAAATGTTCTAAATTTGGGGGGGGTGTCCAAGATTATTAATTTGAGTTAAAATTATATGATAATTTAATTAAAATAAAATCATTTTTTTACTTAATAAGTTTAATATAGCAATATTATTTTAATGAAGAGCTGAAAGAGGGCTCCGGAACATTAACTTGGGACAATAGAGTTCAACATTTGCTGAGAAGCTTTTTTAACATCTCAGAACTTAGACCTCAATAAAAAGAAGTCTTAAATGCAGTATTAGCTCAAAAGAATCAAAACCCCAAAGCCCTTTCAGTAGTTTGATTGAATTTTGATTGATAAAAGTAGACTATTAGTCCATACTTTATTAGGGGTTTAATGTTTAAATATTAGTAATTTAAATGAGTATATGCGAGGTTTGGGGTCTGTTTATGACAGTGAGTATATAGATCTATTGTTTAAGTTGCGTTATGTTGCGATGATTAACGATCAACTCAAACCTATTCTAAATTACACATCTATAGTATCCTGCAACTGTTAGGTCGCATTGTCTATTACCATTGAATTCAAAGAGATATCATCTTAATTTTAAGCCTAAAAGACCTTTAAAATTTTAGATGTATCATTCGATTATCTTATAAATGATAAGACTCTTAAATACCGGGATCATTTTCCTCTAGCCTAGAGGACTGTAATGCTTCATCGCCAATTTCCTGAGCTTCATATCTCTGCTTAATCTATAGCGAACATTTATAAAAAGAACGGAATATCTTACAAGACGGTCAATCGCATTAAGAGAGTGATTGACTTTAATGTTCCATTTTATAAGGATAATTTAAATTATATATTAGATTAAATGCAGAGGTCTTAAGAGCATAATATAAAGTTTATACACGCTGATGAAGCTGTATTTACATTCAATACATTTATATCAAGGTCTTGGTACAAGAGGTATAGTAATATAGAAGTTTATGACTAAAAAGTTAAGATATAAACTCATGCAATCCTTGGTGGAATCAGTGAAGATAGTGGCCTAGAGACTTATGTTATCCACCCTCGCTCTATAAAGACTGAATAATATATTAAGTTCTTACAATAACTCAGAGACAAATACGCTGACTAAGAGATTATTCTGTTCGTTGATAACTTATCAGTTCATAAAACTAAAGACTCAAGAAAGGAATATGAAAGGCTAAACATAACACCTGTATTTAATGTTCCTTACAGCCCTTAGTTCAATGGAATTGAATTATATTGGGGCTTATTGAAAGGAAACTGCAAGAAACTTCTACTCTATCACTTGATTCACAACTTGTAGAAGGACATAGTAGATTTTATCAAGAGTGCTGCTAAAAGAGCAAGCGATGATAAAGCAAAAGTATGCTCCAAAGAAGGAAGATTATGTGAATATAAATAAGTTTTAGATTTTAACGAATGAATAAGTTTACATATTAAATTTGCAGTAAAGGGAATATTACATCTTTTTCTTTTCTTCCTCTTCAGGCTTGCTTGGGCCTATGTTTCTTCTCTTAGTGCCAGCTCCTGCATCTATGTTCATCTCGTTTGGCTTTTGTAAATCTTTGAAGAGTCGTCATGCTTTACTTGAGACTTTCTCTCTCTATTTAATTTGCTTCGCTCTTTCATCAAGGTTATAGCAGTACCAGGTTTTTAAATTAAGTTAGAAGACTAAGCTTACTTGAGATGAAAATATGATTTTGTAGTTTCTACAGCCAGTTGTCACTTATTTTAATTCCCTGTTACTCTTTTTCTTCAGTAGTGATGCTGTATCATTTCTTGTGAGCTTCTTAAATAACTTCATTTAAGTACTCAGGTTTAAGATTGCAAGATCACCAAAGAAGAAGTTTCTCTGGCATCTTATTAGAGATCTGAAGCTTTGATAGAAGTTAGAGAGCACCATCCGGGTCACTCATAACATCGTCTTTTAAGTTTTTCACTGATATTTCAGGGTATTTAGGTATCTCTATCATCCTAATTTCATTAGACTTAAAAGCTTTTTTGACTTTACTCAGAAAGGCTTTTAAGAATGAGATTTTAATTCCTTTCTAATTCGGCAAAAACAATCCAACTATAATGGATTAATTAATCTTACTTAAGAACTAACCATCAATACCAAATATCTATATATATTCTCTTTACTTCGAAATTTCCTATTAAGTCTTGAGGTTAAATTCTCTTCATAGCATCATTCATTGACTCAATCTTGCTTCATCTTTCTAGAAATGTTAATGAAATTTATAATTATAAACATCAATTCTAAGTTTATTAAAATGTTATTGATTTCAACTTTTATCAATCTATCCCTATTAAATTGCTCCTAATATTGTTTATTTATTTAAGGAGTCCTCGAAATTAAGTTCAAACTTTATTAGGAGTTAATTTCTAAGGTTAAAATTTAATTAGGGGCAGATTATATTTAAAAATGTTCAATAATTTTACCTCGAAATTATGTTCAAACTTTATTTGAAGGATCTCCTAGAGAAACAAAACTTCATTAGGAGTAATTTAATTTACTACAATGTATAAAATTTTTATAAAATATTTCAACTTACAGTCTTCTATGGTTATTTAATTTTCTTACCTCTCACCAAAGATTCTAAGAGAGTGTCATATACTATTCTATTATAGTTTATCAAGGTATATTTTATCATTATTAAAATAAAATATATCAGCACACTAAATAAGAGTTAACTATTAAGAAGAGCGGCATTACTTGGATCAAGCCAATAACAGTTATTATTCAAGCAACCAAGAAAAGTAGAGACCAGAGACGCTGTATTCAGTGGGAGCCTACTAATGATAACTTTGTTTGACCAGTCTAGCTTTGAATTTAAATAAAAACTAAGTATTAAGTCATTAAAGAGGCTGTGCAAATTGAGGAGGAATTTAAACAACCAGGCATAGAGCATTAATAAATACCAATCAAATGTGATTATTAATGCAGAAAATGCAATAAACTTTTTCCTTCCTGGTCAACTTATAAGAGACATTTGATAGATATACACAACGATATGCCAAAATTATATCTCAAGGATTTAAAGAAAGATGGCAAGTATGTCTGTAAGTTCTTTGAGAAGCCTTATCCTCATACTAGAGACCTCAAATTTCACTAAAAGAAAAGCACAATCAAAGTTTATCTTTATTCATGAACCTACAGGGAATAGATTCCTCTAAAAGAGAAGATCAAGAAACCCAGTAGAGTCTCTTAGAGTTGAAGTTTAGAAGTAAGTTAAAATGAAGAAAGCAGTCAAGAACTTTCCAGTCTCTGAGATCAATAAAATCATGGTTAAAATAGAAGCAATGAAGATTCCCATATTAAGAATTATTGACTTAGATTCTTGCCTAGAAAGCTACCTCACTCTTGAAGATAAAAATAGAAAAATAGAGTCATTACTGATGGCTAATTAGCTTACAATAACTTCCTTGCTAATGACTAAATCTAAATGGAATTTGCTAATGAGTATTATGCTCTTTAAAAGGCAAAGTTAAATGATTGCAGGCATATCATCTAGCTTGATGCTATTTTACTTGGTAAAGATCATGTAGCCTTCAGGCTTTTTACTTGAAATGACATACAGAGAATTCTTATCTGACTATAGATGTCAGAGATAAATTAGCTAGATAGTATAACAGATAGTTGAGGGGATTGAAGAGCTTCACAAGCTAGGTTATGTTCATAGAGACTTAAAGCCAGAGTACACCATGATGAACTTTCAATCTTTCAAAATAGTTAAAAGAGTGCATGCACGCCTCTGCATAAGGAAATGTATATATACTTATAGATATTTCCCAGAGTGGATTGAAGAAAATGGAGAAACTTAATGGGATATCTGGGCTCTCGTAGTAAAAATAATAGAGAGCGCTATGCCAAGAAACGTTTACTTTAGCGGCAGTAGTGATTGAGATTTCTAAGCAGAGAATCAAGCAATTTCTAGATAAAAATAAATTAAATGGAAGTCTCAGAAAACTTGCATTCACAACTATAATCAAGCCAAGCTAAGAGAATTAATTAACAATAGAAAAAATCAAGAAGCAACTTAGAACAATAAAATTTAGAGAACTGTCACATGACTATAAGCTTATATTTTAGTGAAATTATAAAAAAATTCGCTTGTTATACTCACCTAAATTCTTAATATTAATTATTAAACCCCTACATAAACCCTATTAAAACCCTAATAAAGTAAGAACTAATAGTCTACTTTATCAATAAAAAACTAAATCAAACTACTGAAAGGGTTTATGGGTTTTGAATGTGATGGCTATATTACCAACAGGTTCAGGGAAATCTCTATTTTTCTAGCTACCTTCTTTTATTGAGAAAAAAGTAACTATTGTAATAATGCCCTTATTAAGCTTGATAATTAGTGAAAACAGTAGAGAATCGAAATTTAAAATTAATCAATTTTATTCTTAAACTATTTTAATATTAATTTTAATAAATATAATTAAACATTATCTCAATGTCTAATAACTTTGAGATAGAGAGTGATAGTGTCACATAAATTACTTATAATATAAAAATTATAAATAAATAAAATTTAATTTCTGATTATTCTAATGTTGTTTTATATATTTTACTTATCTTAAATTAAATATAAAAATATAATTAAAATAAGTTTTACCTTTAAATATACTTTTGTCAAGTTAAATTATTGATATAGTTAAAAAAATAATCTCTTAATATAAAATAACATTAAATTGTCTTAAAACTAAATTCTATTTGTTTTTATTTTTTTTATATTATGAGTAATTTATGTTACACTATCACTCTCTATCTCAAAGTTATTAGACATTGAGATAATGTTTAATTATATTTATTAAAATTAATATTAAAATAGTTTAAGAATAAAATTGATTAATTTTAAATATCGATTTCTCTACTATTTTTAATCAATGGATAGCTAAAAAGAGGCAGAAAACTTCTCAATAAGTTCAATTAATCTATGTGATACTAGTAATCACACATCATGCATATGGGCTGATATAAAGTAATTAAAGTACAAGATACTGTTTCTAACCCCTGAAAAAATCAGTAATAGTAGTATAATGGGCTTAATAAGTTTATTAAATGAATAGGGAAAGTTACAACGCTTTGTTATTGACGAATTCCATTGTGTTAATTAGTGGGGAGAAACTTTTAGGTCTGACTATGAATAACTTAAGATTATTAAGCAGAAATTCAAAGATATTCCACTTCTCTTCCTGAGTGCCACATGCACCCCTTACACTTAGGATTACACTTTAAGGAAATTCAATATTTGCACAGATTTTATAAAAATAATTTTATATAACTCTTAATAGAAAATTGTTTAAAGATGTAGAGGTGTTCAGATATTCTTCAAACAGAGAGAACATAGTATTTTCTGTAAAAAAGAGAGGTACAACAGCAATCAAATAAATCATAGAATTTATGAATAAATTCCAGAACGAGTCCGGAATAATTTATTGCCAGACAAGAGAGGATTGCTAACAAAATAGCCAAATACTTAAAACGTTACATGGTGTTAGCTGCGACTTTTATCATGGCGGTATGGATGGTATTTAGCAGCGTAGAGTCTATGAGGACTGGTTGAACAATAGGATTCGTATTGTCATTGCTACATCTTCATTTGGTATGGGCATAAATAAACCTAACGTAAGATTTATCATCCACATGGCAATGCCATAAAATATCCAGGACTATTCCCAATAGTGTGGAAGATCTGGTAGGGATAACTCTGCCTCTGAATGTTTGATGCTATACGATAGCCAAGATAAGAAAATGTTTTTGAAAAATATCAAAAAAAGTACCTACAAAGACGAAGTAAAAACTTAAGCCAGGATAGAAATTTATTCAACTCTCTTATACTTTATAAAATCAAAAATTTTCCATTTAAAAATATAAATTCAATTCATAATATAATAAAAATTATTCTAAATTATAATCGAAGTTAAAGTATTTTAATTAAAATTGTACTGCTTAGAATAATTCACTTGTAGAAGGGTTTAATAACTTGAATTTCTTGGAGAACAAGTGGATAAATCTTTATGCAAAAAGAAATGTGATAATTGCATTTCGAATAAACTTTTTAGTGAGTAAGATTATTACGAAGAAGCGAAAATCGCATTTAAACTTGTAGAAAATATCAACTCAAGTGAAAATAGGATAACTTTCAATCAAGCAATAGATATAAATTTAATTATGGATGTCTTTAAATTAATTATTGAGAGAAAGAAATAATTACTTATTCCGCCCGAGATCCCCTCCCCCACCCTATAAAATACCCTATTTAATTTCAAATTTTATCTTTACAAAGTCCAAATAGATCTCTTTCTTGACATCTTGACATCATAGAACTTATTTATTTATAAATTTTCATAATCTTTATTTTCATGTTAGTAGCTTAAATAAAATGAATATTATGATTTGCCAAATTTTAAGATGTTTTAATACTAATTATACACTATAAGTTAAGTAAATTAAATTAAAAAGACGTTTACATGAAATAATAATAATAGAATTTTACTTCAAAATAATATTTTGAATACTATTATACATAAATTTTATTTAATGATTTTTTATCCCTTAAATCATTATTATTCGACATAATTCAGATAAATATTCTGATTGATTTTTAAGCTTTTAATTTTCACCATCTAATCTTTTTTTCTCCCATTTTTTAAAGTGAAAATTAATTTCATGTAAACGTCTTTTTAATTTAATTTACTTAACTTATAGTGTATAATTAGTATTAAAACATCTTAAAATTTGGCAAATCATAATATTCATTTTATTTAAGCTACTAACATGAAAATAAAGATTATGAAAATTTATAAATAAATAAGTTCTATGATGTCAAGATGTCAAGAAAGAGATCTATTTGGACTTTGTAAAGATAAAATTTGAAATTAAATAGGGTATTTTATAGGGTGGGGGAGGGGCAGGGAAACGGGGAGGTGATCTCGAGCGAAACAATTACCAATGACTATATCCCTATTATAGAGGAATATAAATCGAAATTTGCGCGATAATAAAATAAATAAATAAAGAACTTTTATGGACGATAACAAAATGATCATGTCAGAAGAGTCAAGTCACATACAACTCATCAAAAATTCGGAAGAGCAATTTAATATTTAATTTAATAGAACTTATTTTTATATATTATTAAGCGAGTATAATTAAAATGTGGTAACTGATTAAATAAATAAAAAAGAGATTAAATATAATTAGGTTTTTAACAATATATACGAGTTAAAATCAAACAATCAATTAAGTTTATGTAGATCTTTATTTAACTTTATTAATTAATCAACTGTCTAAAAATAGAATTTATGATTTTTTTCAACTTTATTGATTTATTTGGATTTTAGGGCATAGCTTGTTGTTGCTGCAGAGTTATTTAAGTTTTACATCAATTTTTCATATGCATCTTCATCATATCTTCCTGAAATAATAAAAAGTGTCGAGAGTATAGAGTTTAATAATATTACTGTTATTGCTAAGGGTAGAATTTTTGAGAGAAGAGTAGAAATTTATAATGTTAAAATAACTATACGATGCAAATGAATGGTTTATTATTAAATAATTTTCATATCTAGTTATCAACCGAGACAATACCAACTCTGAGATTGTGATTGCAAGCGAAAATCTCAATCATGAAACACCCAGGGCATAAGCTTTCAGCTAAAGCATACTATTCATCAGGTTTTTACAAGTCATTTCTTATTGGGGCTGCAATTACATTTGGAACCTTGTTTCCATTTTTTCTAATTTTTTAATATCCTATGCCAAAGACGAAAGCCTTTTCAAAGGCATGTCTGGTTGCATGCCCATTCCCTGATCTAACCTAGCCATCTAAAGTTGTCTTTGTCCAAATAAACTCAACTACATTTCAAAACAATAATTATTAGGAATAAAAACTTAAACCCCACTGCGTATGTGCATAAGAATTTGATAAGTGGGTGAACGAATTTAATTAAATGAGTTAATACGAAATAACGTTGATAATAAAATTAAAGTACTTTGTAGTAGAGGGACATGACCTCCCGAAATTTGGAATTTCTTGGAAAATCGCGTTTATTTTTGCCCTTAATTTTTGCAGAATTGAATCGAGCGAAAATCGTAGAACAAGAATTAAAAAATCAAAATGAAAATCGGAAATGTGGTCGCTAAAATCTTTTTTAATTACTGAATCAAAAATCAAAACCCCAAAACCCTTTAATGAGGTTTATAAGTGCTTTGATTTGTAGGGAATTTGTTAGGGGTTAGGGTTATTAATTAAATGCGAGACAAAAATAGCAAGCTTTTGGGGTCTATTTATGATGAAGAGTATATAGATTTAGTGTTTAAACTGCGATATGGATGGGATATATACAGTGAATAAGTCTAACCTGTACTTAATTAAAAGTAAATTGCACTGCTCTTAAAGAGAAGTCCTTCAACTGTTCGCTCCCACTGCCTTATAGCTGTATAACTAAAGCAATAATAGCTGAATTCAATGCCTTAGAGGAAGTCAAAGTTTCAATAGAAGCATATTGACTATCTTATTAATGAAAAAACTTTGAAGTATTGGGCTCACTTCTCTCTTGACCAACGAGCTATTATGTTTCACCGCCAGTTCCCTGAGTTGAAGATCTCTGCTTAGTCTGTAGCTAACATCTATAAACGAAATGGTATCTCTTACAAAGGTGTGAATCGTATCAAGAGAGTGATTGATTTCACTCTGCCATTTTACAACAACAACTTAAATTATATTTATAATTAAATGCAGAGAGCCTAATAGAATAATATTAAGTTTATACATGCTGACGAGGCTGTGTTTACCTTCAACACTTTCATCTAGAAGTCTTGGTATAAGAGGCATAGTAATATAGAAGTATATGACTAGAAAGTCAAGGTATAAACAATGGCAATTCTTGGAGGTATTAGCGAGGATGCTGGTTTAGAAACTTATGTTATTCATCCTCGCTCTATTAAGACAGAGCAGTATATTAAGTTCTTAGACCAGCTGAGAGAGAAGTACCTTGAATAAGAGATTATACTATTTGTTGATAATCTTTCTGTTCATAAGACTAAAGAAACAAGAAAGAGTTATGAGCAACTTAGAATAACGCCGGTGTTCAACGTACCTTACAGTCCATAGTTTAATGGAATTGAGTTCTACTGAGGTATATTAAAAGGCCATTATAAGAAACTGCTGCTATACCTTTTGATGCATGACCTTCCTATCGATACAGTAGACTTTATTAAAAGCTCAGCGAAGAGAGTAGATAATTTATTGGCTTAAAAGTGTGCGAAAGAAGGAGAATGAATGTATATAAATAAGTTTTGTAGTTAAGTTAATGAATATATAAGTCACATTTAGAATTCTTTAGAGGGAGCTGGCTTCTCTTTCTTTTCTTCTACTCTTGCTTCCCTCCTCCAAGGTTTCTTCTCTTGCTGCCAGCTCCAGCATCTATGTTCATTGACTCTGGAGGCAAAATATTTGAATAAAGTCCCTTGCTAACTTCAAACTTCGTCTGCGACTTTCGCTCTCTGTGAAGCTTGCTCTATTCCTTCATCAAGAAGATGCCAGTACCAGATTTTTCTAAAGAGTT
>ARYC01007571.1:0-26558 GCA_000711775.1 Oxytricha trifallax
CTTGAAAGATAAGATATAATACGTGCTTTTAAATACTTAAGACTTGAAACTCTTCTCATAAGAAGATGTCCTTATTTGACGCAAACTTAAAATTGAACATCATTCTTTAACTTTGATCATTTTAACTATCAAAGACAAATATATGTCAATTTTAAAAGCAAGAATATTATTTAAATTCGACTAGCAATGTGCCATTCAAATGATTGAAAGATAAGATATAATACGTGCTTTTAAATACTTAAGACTTGAAACTCTTCTCATAAGAAGATGTCCTTATTTTACGCAAACTATAAATTGAACATCATTCTTTAACTTTGATCATTTTAACTATCAAAGACAAATATAAGTCAATTTTAAAAGCAAGAATATTATTTAAATTCGACAAGCAATGTGCCAATCAAATGCTTGAAAGATAAGATATAATACGTGCTTTTAAATACTTAAGACTTGAAACTCTTCTCATAAGAAGATGTCCTTATTTTACGCAAACTTAAAATTGAACATCATTCTTTAACTTTGATCAATTTAACTATCAAAGACAAATATAAGTCAATTTTAAAAGCAAGAATATTTTTTAAATTCGACTAGCAATGTGCCATTCAAATACTTGAAAGATAAGATATAATACGTGCTTTTAAATACTTAAGACTTGAAACTCTTCTCATAAGAAGATGTCCTTATTTGACGCAAACTTAAAATTGATCATCATTCTGTAACTTTGATCATTTTAACTATCAAAGACAAATATAAGTCAATTTTAAAAGCAAGAATATTTTTTAAATTCGACTAGCAATGTGCCATTCAAATACTTGAAAGATAAGATATAATACGTGCTTTTAAATACTTAAGACTTGAAACTCTTCTCAAAAGAAGATGTCCTTATTTGACGCAAACTTAAAATTGAACATCATTCTTTAACTTTGATCATTTTAACTATCAAAGACAAATATAAGTCAATTTTAAAAGCAAGAATATTATTTAAAATCGACTAGCAATGTGCCATTCAAATGCTTGAAAGATAAGATATAATACGTGCTCTTTAATTCTTATTACTTGCAAGTACTCTCATAGAAAGATGTCCTTGTTTTATTCAGTTGAATCGTGTTATCTAGCAGCACACATCTGCACATATTGTAGAAAATTGACCTTTCTCAAACTAGATAAAGATTGGGTTGACAAATTATCATGTATTCTAGGGATTACGGTTCTTATTTATGCCATACATACCAACATTGACATAATAAACACGCCTTAAAAACATTTATTTAACGTAGAATAAAAAAGTAATTGATTCTGAAGACTAAAAGCTATCTAAACTCTCACATAATAACTTAGACTAATGTTAGGAATGATGACACTAAGTGTGAAAGTAGATTAATCTTTACATAGAATGGCCAATAGAGCCATAATACACTTAAAGTCTTACTATATAATTCAAAGACCCAGAAAATTCAAAGACATTAAAGTCTTCTACCAAAGACCCATATGCTTATGATATTTAAATAGAGACTGAATATACAAAAAAGAAATTAAAAAGGGCTAGTCCTTTATATATTAACATTTATATTTATAAGATAGGGGGTCCTCAGAGACCTCAAGTGTGATAATCATAATTTATAATAAGAAAACTTTAAATTAATAATTAATCTATTAAACTAAATACTAATACTTATTAAACTTATCAGAATTGAAACATGATTAAAAGCTGTTTCATCTTCTTATTCCTTGTCATCTTCATCTTCATCCTTGTCACTCCCCTGTCCCGTCCAAGTGTAGCCTTGCGAAGCTTCAGTCTGCTGACACCCCAGGACCGCTAAAACAAAAAACTTTGAATATATCTTTTTTGAAACTTACATTTTATGTGAGTTCTGTTGGTCCACCTACGTCTGATTAGTTAGAATACCTTTTAATATATTAAGTTTTTTATTAAATTAATTAATTTACTATTATAAATCATAAATAATATTTTTATTATTATTGCTATTATCATAAAATTCATTAAAAGTTGAGATACAAAAATGGGGTTTTGTCCTTATAATAGATCCTCCCTAAACCTTCTTAAATCAAGAAGTGGCTGAGCTTTAAGCCTATCAACCTGATGACTGTCATCTTCAGATGTCGCAAAGATGAAGAATCAATTTAGCACCTATCTCTATATTCTGATAAGAAATGCTAAAGAACCTCTTAATTTAAAATGTGTAGAAGAATCAACTATTAAGACAATGATAATGGTCATCTATATCCCAATTTAATTCAAATTTTGATTAAATATTCAATCTCAAGCAAAAAAATTAAAATCAATTTAACTTGAGCAACTTTCATTTCATTTGTTTATAATTATATTTTTTAGTATTCTTATTTTGAAGTCTTTTATAATGTTAAGGAAAAAGCATAGAGCAGCAACCTGTGCAAAACCAAAGCGGTACTAGTGCAAGACATGGCCCTATAAATTTTATCTCCCCTTATCCTACTCGTAAACAAAGGCTCAAAGTAGCCAAGTATTCATAGCTGAAATAAGTGAAGACACCATAAATTTCAGAAGACTCAGAGCAAAATGCGAAAATGCAAGTTAAAGACAACAATTTTCTATATAATGAAGAGAAATTCGATTATTATTTGGGCATTTCTCAGACACGGCACCGAGACATTGATAGATCTGGGTGAATATTATCAGTGGGTTCGGCTTACCTACAGAGATGTAAAAGAAAAGATACTAACTAATTAATAGATTTTTTTATATATTAATTATAGAACATTAAATTAAACTAATTAATATATAACAGAGGTTATTTATAGTTTGCATCTCTATTTTATAAAATCCCGCCTTCTAGCATTTATCTATCTATAATGATTTGAATTTTATTTTTTTCAATCTCTAAATACTTGTATATAGAAACTTCAAAAATTCATTTTGATTATCATTGATAAAATAGTATCTATCATTATAAATATCTAAATAGTTGTTTGGCATTTGAAGGTGCCTTTTTTGAATACTAAACTTATATTTTTTTTTAAAATGTTCATAAGTATTATTTATGAAAACAAATTGAAGTTAATAAATTTAATACAAAATAAAATTTAATCTCTAAAAAAAAATCACAAACACAGAATGGGTAAACTAAGCGCAACAGACACCCTAGCTGAAATCAAAAAATACACCCAGCTAGCTCACCTAACAACAAAGATCATCAGAAACAACAAAGAACAATGGGGACTATATTTTCTAGAAGCTATAACTTTCATTATCAAGAGAATCATAGGAAAGGACACGAACATATCAACCAGTACTAAATATACTACAAAGACTTACTCAACTTAAGTGATGACGTACTTGACGACTTAATTTAAAATCACGGTGACGCACTTAAAATAAATTAGTACTAAATACCAAATAATTAATTAATAGTTAGGATCCAACTATTAATTAATAATAATTAATTATAAAAGAGGACATAATATATATATGTAATAATAAATTACAAAAGCTGAACTTCAAGACAATCTGGACAATAGAGAGGCCTGCATTTCAATCTGGACCTCATGTGCTAGTACAGAGCACTTCAAAACTATTAATCAGTTCGCCAATGCTTTACAAGTCTTCTCACCCTAGACTAAGGAACAGCAAAGGGAATATACATTGAATCAGATGCCAGCCTAAAGGCCAAAATCCAAGTCAAGACTGGATCGGATACAACGTAAGAAACACTAAACATGATTAGACTCTTTGCCTTAATCATAATGAAAAACACAGAGGCAAACTAGAAGTCCTGCATCATGATTCACTATCAACCAGAAGAATTTACCAACAGAGTGAAGATCCACTTAAAATGTCTTCAAAAACATGCCTACTTTATTAAGCAGACATAATTTAACTCCTCACAACAAGGCTAAAAAAACAAATAGCCTGAAAAGAAATTTATTTCTCACTCAGAATCTAAGCACTTGACAATAGACTTAGATTCAAAGAATCTGGAGACAACATCCAAATTCTCAACTCCAAGAAACACACAAAGAACAAGAACACTAGACTAAACAAGAGAAGACAAAACAATAACAGAAAGAAGAAAGGAAACAACAGAAGAGGAAGACGATGAACACTTAGTATACCTCGAACAGAAAGTTCAAAATTAATTATAAAGGGCTTGCCCTTAAATAGTGATAACCACTATATACATCCGGGGGACTTTGAGCCCCGATGTGGATTAATTATTATTATATAATAAAAATAATTATGTCATAAACTGTTAACTAAGAACCGGAACATTAATTCTAAAACTCTGATATGCCAATTAGGATCTTATAAATGCTTAACTAATTAATTTAACTATATATAGTTAGAAAAATTTTTTATTTTTCATTTTAATTTTATAAGAAAAATCTGCATAAATCCCCAAGACTAGCCTTTTTAATGCAAAATATACAACCAACACCTTTGAATATGACAATTATCATTTAAACTATTTGGTAAATTAAAATGCATTAATGAAATTAAAACTAAACTTTATAGAGCAATGATTCATCGCAATTTATTTTTTTAGATATCAACTTCTAGTAAAGAAATATAAATCTCGATAATGGAGTGAAATACAAAAAATCAAAATCCTTTTATTGGATTTCTAATTCTATATTGACATAATTAAGATTGCTTCGTTTCATTCGTGCCCAATACATTTATGATAAATAATACGAAAAATAAATGATTTAAGAATTTAAATACAAGTGAATTAGAATAATTATTACACTAATAGAAAATGTAAATTAATTAAAAGATGTTTAATCTTTCTATTTACCTTCATAATTGTCTCCATTTTTCCATTAATGAACTCCGTTGCCTTTTTAGTGTTCCACTGCTGAATATTTGTATTAATCACTTAAAACACTAACTGGCCAATACTTTTGTAAAAATAAATTTTACAGCCTCGCAGGGTCTCTATTTATTTTTTCCATTTTAATTTAATACTATCAATCATAGATTATACTTTATATATAAATGTTTAGTTTGCTAACAGCAGAAGAAGAAAAACATAATATATTTTGATGAAACTTTTTTCAAACCTCATGCAATAACTTTAGGAGCTTGTGTTGGACTCAATAAATATTAAGATATTCAAATAGGAAGCATTAACTAAAAACTCTGGCTGCTTTAGTTATTATTTCTGGAAAATTAGGACTTTAAAAATATTCCCCGTAATATATTTTGAAACTCATTTATTTAAATAAATAAATTTCTTATAAAAAAACTAATAATCAACTATATTACATTTAAAAAACATTCACTTTTGGTTGTTACCAACTCTCCAAATATTTTTTTTCTTCCTATGATTTATGTTCAAACTATCTGGGCAATCGTTTGAAAAGTATTATACAATGCTCTCAAGAATGTTTGTCTAAAGCATCAAATATAACTGATTTTGATGCGTGTTATTTTACAATTTAAGACATATTCATCAAATTAATTTTATTCAAGTTTTAAAAATAAGTATAATTATTAAGCGAGCATAATTAAACTGTGGAGACTGTTGAAAATAAATCAAAAAAGAGATCTAATAAAATTATTTTGATATCAATATACATGTGTTAAGATAAAACAATCACTAATTCGAATTAAGATTAAGTATATTTAACTTTAATTAATTAATCAACTATCTAAGAATGAAAATTTTTGTTTTTTTTTAATTTTCTGACTTATTTCTATTTTAGGGCATCTATCAAGTTGATGCTGTAGTGATCTTTAAGTTTTTTCATAATTTCATCAGCACATCTTCAATATTATGTCTCACATCTATGAACTTAAGAAAAATTAGATGTTTGAGGAAAATTTCCAAACTCCCAATAATGCTTGATTTTGAGATTATTACTAATGTTAATGTAATTGCAATTGTCATTGTTGTTGTTAATCTCCACACTCTCTACACTTTAAATTTTTGAGGAAGATACCCTAAAGATACCCTGAAGATGTGCTGATGAAATTATGAAAAAACTTAAAGATCACTACAGCATCAACTTGATAGCCCTAAAATAGAAATAAGTCAGAAAATTAAAAAAAAACAAAAATTTTCATTCTTAGATAGTTGATTAATTAATTAAAGTTAAATATACTTAATCTTAATTCGAATTATTGACTGTTTGATCTTAACACATGTATATTGATATCAAAATAATTTTATTAGATCTCTTTTTTATTTAGTTTTAACAGTCTCCACATTTTTATTATACTCGCTTAATATCATAATATTCTCTATAATCTATAAAATATCTATAAACTATTAGGGTTGAATTTAAAGTAATATAAAATTACTTAAAATGGCAAAAGTAAGAAAAATTTGCTACTTTTGCCCCCTATTAGAAATTTACTATTTCTATACTTATATGATTATTTTATATTATTCATTAAAACTTTATATAAAATTTTTATATATATATAACCTATATTATTAACGTCTATTATTAGAATAATTAAAGAATTGTATTTTTATTCAATTTTTATCATAACTTTTCCAGTATTAATTTTAATTAAGTTATTTGCTATAACGATATAATTTTTAAAATCATGATTCTGTGATCTTACTTTAAAATTTTCTTTCATTTTTATTTAAATTTTTTACTAACATAATTAATAAAGGACATGCATAATACTATAAATTTATTATAAGCCAAACCAAACTTATACAAAAGAGCTTGTTTGAGATTTATTATTTACATTTAAGAATATTAATTAGTTATTGTTTTTAATTCATGAGTAAACATTCTATAATATTAAATATGAATTAAATTTAATTATACTATATTATCTTATAAAATTCACTTAATATACTTTAATTTAATTAATTCTTTTTAGTATAATTATGAAAGTTTTGGTGTAGGAGTTGTAAATTCTCCCCATCTTAAGTAAAACCACTTGATTAATTTGAGACTTGGAATAAATGTAAATATAGAAGGAAAAGAAAAAAGTATAGATAAAAATACTTGGTTGAGGATTCTTTGTTTTCTTGTTAATTGTAAATTTTTATAAATGGGTAAAAATTAATTTTAATTGGTAGACACGGTTTTCGTTTTAAAGTTTAATGATCCTACTAATATTTTGAATATTGCTAGAATAAATTTTAATTTAGCTGGGGAGTGTTAAAATAAATTCTGATGAGGTTATAATATTAATAAATATTTTATTCTAATTATTTCTATTTTATCAATTAATATTGATATGTTTATTTCTTTCATAATGCTTTATTTTTAGTCTTAAGAGAATAATCTGTTTTATAAGACTCAATATGTTGTTCATTTCACCCATTCTCGCCTGTAAACTTTTCTGGATTCATTTTTACCTCGTAGTTTCATGGCAACATCTATTTTCGAGTTTACAATCCACATGATTAATTCATTGTTCTTGCACTAAATGAAATGGTATCAAATTATTCGCATGTTTGGTAAATTTGGATAGGGCAAGTCTTAATTTAACAAACATATTAGTATTTTGGGTCAATCATTACAACATCGTATAATTTTTGCTTTTAATATTGAAATCATTTACAATATGATGACAACATTTACAAATCTTTAATTTCACCTTCTAAAATATTTTGATGGGATACTGGAATTTCATCTCATGCTTCAGACAATCATTGATCCTTATTAAGAATATCTTGAGTATCTGCAAGTTTTTTAGGATTTTAATTATCAAATAGTCGCAAATTCTTTATGTTATTGATAATGGAAGAATGAAAGATCTGTTCTAATAGAAGATCCCTAATCTAGTTTTTTTTATAACAATCAGACCAAGTAGTTTCTTTAGTGGTACCTATAAACTCTGTTTTTATTCTCTCGTTTATTTTTATAGTTTTTTAGGGTGATTTGCTTAAAAGTCCTTAAATTTCATCATACATCTCGAACATAGCTACTAATATTGAACCCACCCCTAATTGTTTTGTCAGGGATCTCTTAAATGCTACGCCATTGTAATTATTTTTATAAGATTTTATAAAATTTATAATAAAATTTAAAATAATAAACACTATAATAGCATCACCCACACTTAGACTCAGATTTTAATTTATTTAAATAATCACAGTTAATCAACTGATTAATGGTCAAACGATAAATATAATAGCTCATATAAAATTTTGAGTTATATGTAAGTAATCTGTCATAAATATTTTCAAAAATTATAAATTAAAGCTTGATATACTTAATTCTTGTAATCTAAAATACTATGTGCAATAGTCCAGTTAATTTATTTTTATATATAGCATTTATAATAGTTTTCATGTTTAATAATAATTGGAATTGAGGTCATGAAAATGGGGATCAGAATTATTTTGTCAGTTATTATGAAAGTTAACTAAATAATAAAAATTTGCTTAAATTATAAATAAAATGATAGAGTTCAATGCAAGATTATTAATTTAAAAACAAATTGCGGCAAAAAAATGATTTATAAATAACTTTTTGTATAAGAGTTATAAGCTGGATATAGGGGAAGAGTAGGTTTTAATGTAACTATAGTGTTCTTATATTAATTAGAATTAATTCTAACATTGAATAAAATTTGTTTGAATTTCTTGAAATGATATAATTATTATTATTTCAAGCTTTATGGAATTTAAAAAATGATATAATAATCAGAAATTTACAGACGCTATTTGTTTTCAAATTTTATTTCAAATACTAAAACAGTACATATCTCAAAATCAATAAGAATTTGAGAGACATTACAAATAAATTGATTTATTTTATTAAGTTACTGATATCTTCTTTAAAATGTAATAAAGTTTTCAATAATTTAAATTTAATATTTTTAAAATTATTCAAATGCAAATTTATAAATATTGTCCCTTAAATATGGATGAATTTTTTTTAATTTTTATACTTAAAATATACTTACTTTGATATAATAATTAAGTTAATGTTGATTATAATATGAACTTAAAATTATAAAAAACTTTGTTTGATTTTAGAGCAGATATCACTTATTTGGAACGTTACTCGAAATTTCATTGATTTTGATGTACTTGCTTATTTAATCAATTTAAAGAAATTATTTATTAAAAAGAGTGTAAAAATTTCTGATTATTATATAAAATTTCATGAAATTCAAATAAATTTTACTCATTCTCCTAAACTGATCAAAGGATTCATTAAATCTAATTTTTTCTGAATTTAATTCATAATAATTGTCAATTTTATAATATTATTTTTTGTAGTTTAGAGCTATAATTTCAGTATACGGATCAATGCTAAAGTAATTATTAGCAATGATATTCTTTTAGAAACTCATGAATCTCCTTTAACAATGCGTTAGTTTATCTGTATAGTTTAAACAAATTCTAATATTTATTAAACTTTTTGCATATAATTAATTTATAAAAAATCCTGCCACACAGACCATGACTTCAGAGATCTAAAAAATAAGATTAGATCTAAGATTTATATAATAAATTATATTATATATAAATTTAAGTAATTTTATTTTTATTTATATACAGGGTTATTTTTGTATGACTTTGCTAATCTTACTTTAAAATATTTCTGAGATTATTTTTGCGGGAGAAAAGACTTACTTGAAGTTTAAATGTGATGGTCTTCTTTGGGAAAATTATGTGTGAACAACCAGATTTAAAATAATAATCAATAATATATTCGCTCTATCTATTTAATAGTTAGTACCTCGAGAAAAATTAAATTTACGAAATACAAACTACTTCGTTTAAATAAATGGGGTCACTAAGAGCTCTTCAAAAGAAAAGGTGCAATTAAATGCGGATCTCCACTCCCTCATTTGTGAATCCTTTGTCCTATCTCTTCCTAGTGATTTTAAGCGCAATTTTCCATTCTGATTTTGTCATCTGCATCTTCAGTTGCTTCTCTTGGTTTAAATTCTCCGATTTCACATCTATTTATACTCTTGAGATTTCTTTCATTTGAGTGTTCAATTAAATTGAACATGCTCTAATTCCTCTTCATCGTATTCCTCCTTCTTCTTGACATTAGTTACTCGAAACATTCTCTTCACAAGCAAGCTTTCTTATCCTCTGGTCAAGCCAGAGGATATTAGAGATAATCTCTATTTGAGTCTAAATTTCCATGTCAACTAGTCTGTTATCCCATATTTATTTAGAGAATCTTGTGGGGTCTCAACCAGGATTAAAAAGATTCCAATTCTTTAAAATGGTTGTGGTCTACTATGATCTTGTGGATATTACAGTCTGACTTATGGCCATTATTGAATACATAATATTTTTTTGTTAAGAATAGTTTCCTTTTTTTCTACATAGCTTTTCTCATTTTCTTTTATTATCTGTGGGACTTCTTTCTTTTTTGCAAATTGTCCTATATCCATTCTTATCTTTTTGAGGTTCTTCTGAATCAACTCTTAAATAATCTCACTAGTTTTTGTTTCTTTGTGCAATGTGACATTTCTTAGTAACTTGTTGGATTTGTCCCTTGACATTTTAAATGCAATTCTCTTGAGCTGCAACTCCATTTTCTCTATTTGCTTATCCTAAAACATTGTGCTGCTACAATGGAAGTGTATTTGTAAATAAAATTAGCAAAGATCTAATTTACACCATCATTATTTTGTCACAAATTGTTAGATTATTGGACTTTGTTAGTCTCTTATAAAATTATGTTTTTTACTTTAGTTCATTCCACTTATTTTTAAGAAGCTGCTAAGTATTCAAACAAAAGTTTTATCCAAGGTACTTAGCTTCTCTTACTTTATGAATTCTCTATATTTAAAAAAACATTTTATCCTTTTTAAAATCAAACAGGAATACTGTCTTTTTTTTAGTTATGTTTTAGATTGTGTAATTATTTTTATTTTCTGAAAAATTCTAGCACCCTTTTAAACTGTTCCTGATCATCAATATTTATCAGTAGTTCGTCCGCAAATTCTATTAATTTGCCCTATTTTATCAAGGATAGTAGCTCTGGTTGAGAGTACAGAGCATCTAATAAGTAGATATCAAATAGCATTGGTGAAAGTCTACTTCCTTGAGTTACTCCTTGTTGTGTTACAATTTCTTCTCTTTCATATTTTATCTTGCTGTTCTTTTATAGCTTCTCGATGAATGCTACCGTTGTTGTGTCATTTTCATTCTTAGATCTTCTCCTCAAGATTACCATTAGTTAGTCTTTCCAGACTGAATTATAGGCTTTTTTTAGATCGACCGAAAAATAAGCTTCCTTGCTATTTATGAAAAATAAGAGGAAGTCTTTAATTTAAAATGAAAAAGGATAATATAATTAAGTATTAGGATTAATTTAAGTAAAAATGGTAACTAAAAATAGCTTTTATTGTTCATTCATTATCCTTCATAGATGTCACCATTATTCCAATAATATGTGCCTTTCCCTTTTCTTTCTGTAGCTTGTCGAAAACTCAGCTTAAGTCAGTCACCATTCTTACCAGGTACAACCACTAAAAAATATAAAAATTAGATATGATTTTTGTAACTTACATTTATTTTTTATTATATCTAATATTCTTAATCAAATTCTTCAAATCATCTATTTTTCATAAAATTTATCATAATTGCTCTTATTTTTAAATTTTTTATCTTTTTTAGTTATCTCACTAGGTTAATATGGGTACTCTTTTTTTCTTTGAACCCATTCTGATAATTACCAATCGAAAAAAGATCGCTCTTGTTTCCTAAACTTTTTTAATAATTATTTTCTCCATTATCTTGCTGAGATGTTAGTTTATAAGAATTGGCCTGGTGTTTGAAATCTCTAGGTATATATCGCCTTGGATCTTGCTCAGTAGAATTAATCTCCCATCTTTAATGTATTGTGGTATTTTTGCTGTGTTCTGCCAATCTGCGATTATATTGCTTACTGTTTTAAGGATCTTTTCTGATTTTATTATTATTTTTCCGTCAAAACCTTCTAGACCTATAGCTTTGTTGAAGTTACATTCCTTAATACTCTTTTCAACGTCGACACTTTTACAAAATTATTTCTTTGTTCGCCAATCATGACCATGTCTTATATTTTGACTTTCCTTTCTACAACTTATCTTTTTGTACATTCTCCTATTTATACTCTTTCTTATAGCATTTTCAATCCTTTTATGAGTTGAGATTATTTTTAGCTTTTTGTGAGTCTCTTCACTAAGTATAATAATTCCTTCAGATAATTTCTTTCTAGACATTATTTCATGTCTCTAATAGTGTCTCTTCATTATAACTTTGTTTCTTGGAACACGTTCTTGATTTATCCCACTCTATTCTTTATTGCCTAGTCTCGGGGTTGTTGATACCAATTCTTTCCCCTGTAATGTCTCTCTAGCCTGTCTTGGTAAGATTTTTGGATTGGTTGTTCAAGGTCCTCTTCTGTTAATTCTCTTCCCTCTTTTAAAAAGGTCTTCTAGCATTTATTTCTAATATCTGAAATTTTATATTACTCTCATTAAATAAGAGTTTTAAACCACTTTTTTGGTATTTAATCGCCAATTTTACTCATTGCATTTTGTGGTCTGTTTGTCTAAGTTGACAAGTTTCGAAACTAATTGTTTCTACGTTAGAAAAGAGTTGGTAAATTTAGTTCCCTTTAGTATGAGTTTCTACTCCTTGTGGAATTAGATTCTTTAAGCCCTATTTGTTGAGTCTTTTACTAAAATCTTTGATATGGAAATTGAAATCCCCCATGATTATTATTCTTTGCCTTAAGCACTTTTGTTTGAGTGATTTTTTCATTTAAATTAGTCTATTTAACAACTCTCTTACTTTATCGTAACAGTAGATGTAAACTGTGATAATATATAATGGTGAACCTCCCACATTCAGTATTGTCCACGCTATATATTATCTAAGAGTTTTATGGTTTTATATGGAATTTCCCGTTATTTAATACTAGAACTGCACTATTTCTTGCTAGTTAGGTTTTAGCTATGTTCTTGTTGTTTATTCCAACTAATCTCTCGATTCCCGTTTCCACGAGCCCTGCCCTTTGAAGTCTGGTCATTTGTCTTCTATTTCTCTCATCATTTGGTCCTGTTTTAGTTATGAGTTTGTTAATTCCTCTTACTTTTTGAAGGCATATACTTAGCTCAATTGATTATGCTGAGCTCTATCTCTTGTTATTAATCACTATTGATCTTCTCTTGCTCCGTTGGTCTTCAGCAATTCTCTCTGTTCTTCTCGCCCACCCTTCAGCTTCTCTTTTTGGATAATAAAAGTGAAGTTTTCGGTTATTGTTCAATTGTATACTGAGCTGTCTTATATTTTTTTCAACTTAGACTTGAATTAATTGGCTATTTGTTTGCTCTATATTCTGACCTCTCTTTGAACATTCAAAGTAGTCTTTCATAATAGATGTTTAGCTGTTTTGTTTGGTTGTCTCCTCTTTTTCAATTTAGACTGACAATCTCATTCGGCCTCCTGGCTGTTCATGCTTTGCATCCATCTAGTCCCCGCTCTTTTACATATTTTTTAAAAACAAATATCTATCTATTTGATATTAATGCTTTATAAATATAATAAAATGGCACCAAAAACAATGAAATATCGAGATATATGCTAAATAAATCGAATTTAAAATAGATAATTAAATCACTTTATAAATATTAAATTTTATAAACAAATATTTAAGTTTATTTTGTAATATTTCGTAATTAAATTTTGACAATACTTTCCCCATAAATAATGTATATTATTTTTAAATTGTAAATTATTTTATTTTACTTATTATCTTAATAGAATTTATATATTAACTTAAATATTTGTTAATAAAATTTAATATTTATAAAGTGATTTAATTATCAATTTTAAATTCGATTTATTTAGCATATATCTCGATATTTCATTGTTTTTAAGATAAGTGCCATTTTAATATATTTAAAAAGCATTAATATCAAATAGATAGAGCTAATAAATATAAATCATTATTTTAAATCTGGTGATTCATACATATTAAGCGAGTATAATCAAAATTTGGAGACTGTTAAATTAAAATCAAAAATGCAAACTAGTTGAAATATGATCAGAGCAAATTTGATTAATATGATTCAAACAGCCATTAGTTTAAATGCTTTTTATAAATTTATTTTTTATGCTTTAATTAATTAATTAATTGAACATGAAAAAATGGAATTTTTGTTTATTTTATATTTACAATTCATTTCTATTTTAGGGCAGTGACTTTATCCTCTCTTGTGATTACTTTCATAGCAACTTTTTCTTGAGTATTTTAAAGTAAAAAATTGAGATATCTTCAGGATATCTTCCTAAAAAAAATTATAAAAAAAATTTTTTACATGAATTAGTAATAGCAACAGCAGCAATAGTAACATTAACAGTTTAATTAGCAGTAATAACAATAATATTTGCAATAATTATTGCTCAACTGAAATTTTAAAGAATTTCAGAAATTTAAAATCATTGATTTACTTTTCATATTTATCTTCATCTTCATCATTTTCTTCACTATCATTTGCTCTTAAAACAAGAATGAGAAATATTGGATTTTTTTTAGAAAAAATCCTTGAGCAATAATTATTGCAAATATTATTGTTATTACTGCTAATTAAACTGTTAATGTTACTATTGCTGCTGTTGCTATTACTAATTCATGTAAAAAATTTTTTTTATAATTTTTTTTAGGAAGATATCCTGAAGATATCTCAATTTTTTACTTTAAAATACTCAAGAAAAAGTTGCTATGAAAGTAATCACAAGAGAGGATAAAGTCACTGCCCTAAAATAGAAATGAATTGTAAATATAAAATAAACAAAAATTCCATTTTTTCATGTTCAATTAATTAATTAATTAAAGCATAAAAAATAAATTTATAAAAAGCATTTAAACTAATGGCTGTTTGAATCATATTAATCAAATTTGCTCTGATCATATTTCAACTAGTTTGCATTTTTGATTTTAATTTAACAGTCTCCAAATTTTGATTATACTCGCTTAATATTTTAGTAAATATGCCCCATTATGAAGAGTTATCTAAAAAAAGGTATTTCTAAAAGTTAAGGATGGCCCAAAAATAATTAGATTCATAAACCGTTTCAAAAATTAACATGAGCCTTAGATAGAAAATATTTTTATTGGGTGCTTTGCAGAGGATGCCTAAATATTTTGAAGTCATAATAATGCCTGCCAATCGTCTAAGAAACTAGAAATACAATGAGGAAGATGTAAAGTAAATGGTGCTTATCAAAGCATTTTCATAACTAATAGATGGGTTCTTTTTCTAAGTAGGCGATAATTATTAATTTTATTTTAGAAACTAAAGATTAGGGAATCTTTATGGTGAAAGCACGGCTTAAACATTAAAGAAAGAGAAAGAAAATGAAAAATTATGTAATATCATTACCATTCAAAGCCTAAACTAAAGAATATTACTGAAATATCCAGAACAGAAAGATTTCTCCACTGTCCATATCACTAACTGAAAGAGAGCTCAAACAGATTTTGAAATGTAATGAAAGAATATTAAATAATTATAAGATAAGTTAAATGCTAGAGGGTTCAAACCACACCCTAATTGTTAATTTATTTGTATTTATGCCTATCAAAATTCTTCTAACTACTTGTAATTCTGCTTTTTCTAAACGTTTACGTACAATCTTTGAGTGAACATTATAAGTAACTTCGATATATCGAGTGACAATATCTTTCTTTTACTATCGTTTATCTTAGACAAAATATAATTCAATACAATTAAACTCTTATGAATATAGTCAATAAACAAACAAGTCTCACCTAATTTTTGACTTTATTATTATGCTATAATGACAGTGATAGTGCCTCTAGTTATCCCAAAAATAATAAACTTTAGTGCAGTTGTATAAACCTGCAAATGTAAATAGAAAGAGTGAATATAGCAATCTTGATTGAGTAACTTTTCATTTAATTTCCCTGATAGCTACTATTGTCATCAAAGTTTTGAGCTCTAAAATATTTTTATATTTTATTAAATATACCATTTTAATGCCCATTAACTTTGAGAAATATAAAATGGCTTGAAAATGATTTCGTTTTTATGAATGCACTGTAATTGTTGAAAATCTTTGATTTATCAAAAAAATAATATGCTCGTTTTTCTAATACAGATAATTTGATACTGGGCTTCATTGTTTGTATAATTTTATTTTATATTAGTAGAGATAGGCAAACTATGACTCATTTATGGTTAAATTAAGGAATTATCTATTAAATGATATAGCTCTATCACACAAGGAGTTTACCTTCCAGGCATCAAGTTTTCATGTAAAAGCAAAATAATTCTTAGTCTCAGTTTACTTAAATTTTCCATGGATTTTTAGGTTTATAGCTTTTCCTATTATTTTCAAACAATCCTTACAAATTTTAACAAATTAATATATTGAAAGATTCAGCAGATTCTAGATTTCAGAATAATAACTACACAAATAATTGGTCCAATGCTAAGATTTTAAGCTACCAATTATCTTTTAATATGATATACTCATCAACATCACAATGCATTTGCAAACTTTAATTGCTAGAAATTATTCCTTATAAGATTTATATATAAAACCCCATGATTCTATTAAGAATGGAAATAAGGCGTTAAGAATAAACAGATTAAGTTTAATTGCTAAAATAGAAATAATTAGAATAATATATTGATTAAAGATTATTATCTGATCAGAAATTAAAATTGATTCCAGCAATATTAAAATCATTAGTAGGATCATTAAACTTTAAAACGAAAACCATCTCTACCAATTAAAATTAATTTTTGGACATCTCTAAAAATTTAAACCAACAAGATAACAAAGACTCTTCAACCAACCACTAGTAAGTATATTTATCTGCAATTTCTTTATTTTCATATATTTTTACCCTTATTTTCATTCTTAATAGAATCATGGGGTTTTATATATATATTAACTATTGATTGAATATTTTTAAAATAAAAAAAATTGTATTAATCAAATGCATACAGAAAATATATTCATTATTGTTAAAATAGAATTGAATTGGGAAAATTGAAAAATAAATAAATAATTTAAATCATAAATATATATCACTGCCACTAATTACAGAGGTCTATAGATCAAATTTTATTCATTCCAATTACAAATGTTTATAAGTGTCCTGGCAACTAGACTTACCAATTTGATGTTACTGAGATGAGCAATAAAGTTTTTGACACATTTGAAACCCGAAATTATAAATTGAACCGTGTATAATAGAGAGATTTGACACTTTTGACACATTTGACAGGTAGATTTATTTATTAAATTACTTTTAATTAAACTAACTATCAGATTTACTAAATATAATTTCACTTAAATAATAAAATAAATAATTAATTATTTTTGACAGTTTTGAAACATTTAAAACCCTTTAAATCTTGTCAAAATTATTGATGTTATTAATAAATGATTTAAATAATATTAAAAATAATGGAGAAGAAATACAAGACAAGCTGCCATATAAAAAATCATTTATTTGCTTTTTTCGAGACTATCTATGATTGCACTGATCTCTTAATTCTTCCTCTCTTCTTTGGATTTCTCGAAAGTTGAATTCTCCTTCTCTAGGCTTGTCATGAAATACATTGATAAGCTATTTCACTGTATTGCATCTTCTTATTAGCTTGCTTCTGCATCAATCTTAGATCAATATAATGGCATCTTGCCTTTAAGGCCCTAGAGTCGATCTTTGCAAGCAGTTTTATTGGCATTTAGTTAATTCTGATTACTACCGAAGCATCTATATACTCTAATGCTACTTTCCCGTACTTTGATTCAGTTGTGTACCATATCCTTTTATAACTCTTTTAACTTTGGTTACTCGATCGCTTCGAAAGAAATGCTTGTCATTCATTTCGTCATATAGCACAATCTGTAATTAGAACTTAATTTGTAGAACTTAAAGTTTGAAATGAGATTAGCTCTCCTGTAGTACGTCGCACAAAAATATTTATTTAAGTATTCTCACTATGGAAGATTTCCCAGTATATGCATTGCATATAAAGCCATATGCAGAACTTCTAAGTATCGTTTCTTGTGAAAAATACTTAGTATAAGGCATCTAGAGCCTCTGCATACTGCCCAATCCTCCCATTTTTTAAGTTCTATAGGCTGAATGCCATTGTGAATTTGCTGTTATCTAAAGAAGTAGGTTTTTAGTGATTCTTTTATTGTTATTACTATTCTCAATCATCCCTGTGTATCTCAGAAGCTTCAAAATTGACCTAAGTTTATATTCAATCTCCGATAGCATCACTATGTTATTGAGGTTGTCCCAGAAAAGCTTCACTAATTATGAAAGATCTTAGATCTCCCCACTCTAGACAGGACTCATGAATTCTACAAGCATTTCTTTTTCATTTTGCTGGATTATAGTAAAGATGAAGATCTTTTCACAGTAATGTCCTTGGTTTTACCTATTTTGATGCAAAATTTACGCTGTCACCTGCTACAAGAAACGTTGGATGTTTGCTGTAGAATCTCTGAAATGCTTTTCTTCAATAGTCTTGATCTTGATCCCCAGCTGGCTTATAACTTTATATCCTTTGCCTTTTGTCTATTAAATTGGCTTCTATGTAGGCTATTAGTGAGAAGATGGCACTCAATTTTATATAGTTCTTAAGATTGTCTGTATCCTAGAACATATTCACGTGCTTAATCTTTTTGTTTATGTTCTTAAGTTGCTATACAACTTTATAGAAGTTTTCTGGTCAGAATGGATATTCCGCTTCGTAAAAGTAAATTTGTATAGAATCCATGATTCTTGAAGGTAATTCTATTTATCGCTAGAGGATTAAGCTAAAAATGAACATTTCTTCTCAATTATTTTAAATATTATCTACATTTTAAAATTATCTTTAAATTATTTATTAATAACATCAATAATTTTGACAAGATTTAAAGGGTGTCAAATGTGTCAAAAACTTTATTGCTCATCTCAGTAACATCAAATTGGTAAGTCTAGTTGCCAGGACACTTATAAACATTTGTAATTGGAATGAATAAAATTTGATCTATAGACCTCTGTAATTAGTGGCAGTGATATATATTTATGATTTAAATTATTTATTTATTTTTCAATTTTCCCAATTCAATTCTATTTTAACAATAATCTTATTAAAAAATGGATTAAACAAAAAAACAAAACAAGATATTAATTAAAAGGTAAGTAAATAAGTAAATTTATTAATCTCTATTCGAAAACAACAATCATTGTACAAAAATGGCAAGTTTCAAAAAATTACTCAAGTCATTGAAACTAAAAATATTTTAATTGAGTTATAACTAATTAATTATCAAAATAGAGAAAGTTTATCAATTTGTAAAACAATATGTGGATAACTCCAGTTTAATTTTAGATTTCAAAATTTGATGCATGATCTCTAATCTCATGAAATAACATTCACATACACTTGTTCGCTAAATCAGTTCAATTTATAAAATTAATACTCAATTAAAAATGCTAGTAATAACTAAATATACAGTTAGATTTTTAGGGCATAAATAATTGCAATTAAGCAAACATTTTTTCGTAGTTATAAAGATAGATTACTAATTATATTTTAAACAATCAAAATAACTCCAGTTGTTTCATATTTTGAATTTACAATTTCCCAATGCTTTCTATATTATCAATAATTATTAATAGTCAATGGAATAAAATAAAGAAATTAATTAAAGTTTCTAACATAATTTTAGGGCTTGAAATTATTGAAATTGCTACAATGGTAAATAAGCAATAATTTTTTATGGATAATTTACAGGAACATCACAATAGCTCCTTTAAACAATAAATTGAAGGTAACTAGTGAAGTTATTTTTTTAATGCCTTCTATTCATCAGAGTATATCTGTATTGAAGATATTGTTTTTCTAGAGTCAAACTTTAGTATAAACGGGAAGTTATTAAAAGGAACTTTAATTTCTCAAATAATATGCAAGGTCAAATTGTAAAGAGCGCAATCTTAAGTATAAAGTATGATGACTGCTTTATAACAGAAAAATATACACATATAATTAAAATGAAAAATTTGGTTACACTATTTGAAAAAAATAATGATTACTTTAAAGTTTTATTTTTAATTAATTATGAATAATAAGCAAATATTAAAAAACTTTTGTTTTTTGTAGAGTTTAATTTTAGTTCCTCTACTATTCTCCCTATTGTGTTCCTCCTAATTTTAATTTGAGTCATTAATATAATAAGAGTACAAAAATGTCATTTCGTTAAATTAACTCATTTTAGTAATTCTTGTGATCATGAACTTACTCAAAAATAAAGCTGCTTAAACCTTTTTTCCTATATGTCGAAAATTCATGACGACATTCGATCTACTATAAATTGTTGAACTTTATTAGAGCTACTCCAAGAATTAACTGCTCATGAGAATTAAATTCTTGTTCCCCTAAATTGAGTCCCTGAAACTCTTATCTTCTACTAATTATGAGCCATTCTTAACAAATACAGATAACTAGTGATCCATTAAATGCTTAAAATTATAATTTTAATCAAGCATCTCATCAACATCCCATATTAATAATTACCTTTTTAAGTTTTTATCAACTCTGATTTTCTCCCATATGAGCTTCTAGCTTAGCTAGGAGTAGAATGAAACATATATCCAAATTATCTAAATTATAGCTGATTATAATTTTGGTCTTATTGAGAATATCTCTAATAAATATTATAGGGCACGTTTTTTGGAGGTATAACTATATTGCATTTATCATATTAAAACTTTGAAATTTCAATTGACATTTGAAATAGTTATATAAATCTCTCTCGATAAATATAAGCTTTAACTATAGCGCTATTTAATTTATTTATTAGCTCCTTAAGTTTATTAATTAATTATAAAGAAATTAATAATTTTAATTGCTTTCACAACATTTTCAAATAGAAAAATGTTACTCTTAACTAAATTATTTCATTGTATTGGCTTATAATAGTTTATCAACCATTTGCCTTTAATTCGAATTCTTTTAGTAATTAAAAGGGCTCTTGCTTTTTACTTTCAGATTGAGATAAAATTAATAAGACCAAATCTTGGAACATAAATACACCAATAAGTCTTTTTTTATTTATGTATTCAATAAGGGCATTTTCTGCCAGCATAGTGCTCAAAAATTTTTAAAGATTCATATCTCTTAACCCTAAGATTATGGGATTTATTTTAATTTTAATTTCTTGGATTTGTGTTCATTTTATGGGTTTATAAATATTTTTCCTTGATACATTGAATAATAACTTTAAAATAGTTTGTTATTGAAGTTACTTAAGATATTAAATTAATTTATGACAATTAATAATTTTATTAAATATTTAATTTGATAGTAAATGAACTGAAAATAAGAGAAAATAAAGGAATTACTTACATCATGTCAGTATTAATTCAGAGGATAATTCCTCATCTTCAGTTACGAACAATAAAATTGTACTAAGAAAATGGTAAGTAAAAAGTAATTAATTTATTTTTTATAAAATCTTATTTAATAAAAAAACAAATGCTTGTATATAAAGCATAACTGAAACTGGCAAAACTAATCTCATACTACATATACATGCTAATTTTGCGACAAAACCTTATTTATAAATTAATAAATAAAAATAGAAAAAATGTGGTGAACACAGAAAAATAATAAAAAAGGCATCATAATACCATCATAGCAAATACTAAAACAAGCGAGCTAGAACAAATTACATAATGCTTATTTAAATTGGCTTTAACACCATTCTAAAATCATATATTTACTGAGTATGTAGTCTTTGTTCTAGCATAGATTTATAAACAAGTACCAAATTCGTAAAAATAGATATTCCTTAACTTCCTCCTAACTCTTGGTACATATTAGTAAGTAAAAATATGATTAAAACGCTATCTTTAGATAAGGAAATCTGCGTTGCTACGGTAGCATTAATAAAAAAATACTTCATAGCAGCAGGGTGACTATTTTTGCTTTTCTTTCAATAGTGTGTTTTCAGTTTTCAATGGTAAAAGCAAATTAGCAGCATACTTAGAGTCATCTGAAATAGGAAATTGCATTTTTTATTGAAGCTGTAAAAGGTTTTGAATATAGGTTGATGCTCAAATTTTGACTTACATATGTGATCCATGCTTACTTTAAATTGCTAAAATTTGTATTTTTTTTATTTCTCTTATTTTTTTATGCTTTTTACGAGATATATAAAAATCATTAGTTTGCTCATTTAAAATCTAAATACGGTACTCTTGTAAAGTTTGTTAATAAATGTTTAACGACAGTCTCTAAACTGAATGACCATCAAAGAAATCTAATCATTAATATAGAAAATCAATTTCATGAAGTATGATATCCTCTATTCAAAAAAGATCATGCTGATTGTATTAATTATAAAATTATTATTAATTATTATTTAATTAATAATAATTTTTAATTATATTAATGGCATCTTCTACTGTGACTGTTTCATATTCATCTTTTATAATCTGTATAGTAACCCATTCATTTCTATGTTAATGCTTTCATCCTTAACCACTACAATAATGGCAATATTAAAATCAACCTTTTAAATTATTCTTGACCAAACATGTACTCTATTATAAAATTAATTCAATATAGTTGATATCGTAAAATAGGTTACCACTTTTTATTTTTTTAAATAAGAATTTATGTATTAGTTATGCGTGTTTGGCTTAATTTGAGTCATCTATTTTTTGAACGCAAAATTTATAATTGCTCAAGGAAACTTCGAAATTTTAGTTAATCTTAATTAGTACATTTTCTGGTTAAAATTCTCGATAAGCTATATTGTTTTAGTGTAAACTCACTAACTGCTTGCTTCATTCTCATTATTGAATGTTATGATTAATTATCGACCTCTCTTATATTAAGTAGTTTTATAAGAGTTACTTAGTAGGATCTTGAAATCAGGTATAAAATATTGTAGTCTGTCATCACCTTAAACAATATCTTGTTATTGTAGGAATACATTTGATTTGGGAAAATAAAATATAAATTAATTAATTATATATATATTATTATAATTAGTGGCAGTTAACTTTTTGAAAACCTATGCAATATAGTACTTGTTCGATAGGGAATTTAAAATTAGTTGTACTTTACTATTGGCGGTACCTCTCAATTGCATTCATGGAGCGAGATAACTCAATTTTAATTTTGACATTAAATTTTACCATGCAAATCTCCCAAAATTAAAATTGAGTTATCTCGCTCCATGAATGCAATTGAGAGGTACCGCCATAGTAAAGTCCAACTAATTTTAAATTCCCTATCGAACAAGTACCATTTTTCATAGGTTTCCAGATTGTTAACTGCCACTAATTATAATAATATAAATAAATAATTTATATTTTATTTTCCCCAATCAAATGTATTCCTACAATATATTATTAAATTAATATCTTGAAATACTTTGAAAAGTTAAATTAAGACCAAATATCATTTTTTAACTATTGATTCTGGTTTAGCATATCTAGTATATATCAGTGTAGGTTTATTTTATTCTTTAAAATTAAGATCTTGATTTTACGATCATTAAATTATAGTAAATAGAGTCTTGCAGCACAGTTCTTACTTATTATAAAAGACTGATTATTAGCTTATTGTTCATCTATTTTTATTTTTATTACTGATTTTATTTGACAAATTCAAATTCTTATTCAAGCATTCATTATTATTCTCATCAAACACTATATTATTTTTTAAGCTAGTTTTTTTATCTTAAATTATCAAAGTAGTTAGCAATTTAATTATTAAAACTCTTTTTGTTGAAAATTTTGCCTTCGTTTTTTAAAAATATAGTCTATAAATAATTGCATTATTTATAATTAATCTTACTTCTTGATTAATATTTACTATTTCAATTCTTCAATGCTTTTATTAATAGTAGTGATTAGTTAATAATACTCGTTATTGGTTAATAACTCCCTGGAGGATCCACTAAAATATTTTTTCTTATTTTTTTTTAAATTCTCTATCATCAAACTCACAAGTTATAACTCATTAAATAAGTCTTTAATGATCTCTACAATGAATCGGTAGCAACCCAAACCATAGTAATCTTCCCAATTTACATCATAAAATACATTAGATTTTGAATAAATAATGCTAATTTTGTTTTTAAATTTGACATTTATTTTATATTCAATTTCACTTATTTATTTAATGAACTCATGAATAGCTGTTACATTTACATTAGGACTTTTTTATGTTATCTTAAATATTAGCTGAATTTATGATTGTATTTACCTCTATTGTTCATTAAATAAATAAGTGAAATTGAATATAAAATAAATGTCAAATTTAAAAACAAAATTAGCATTATTTATTCAAAATCTAATGTATTTTATGATGTAAATTGGGAAGATTACTATGGTTTGGGTTGCTACCGATTCATTGTAGAGATCATTAAAGACTTATTTAATGAGTTATAACTTGTGAGTTTGATGATAGAGAATTTAAAAAAAAATAAGAAAAAATATTTTAGTGGATCCTCTAGGGAGCCGCCATTACCCTGATTATTAAAATCTTTTTAATCACATATCTCTATATACCAACAGTTTTCTCCTTTATTTCTAAAACTTATCGATTTCTTCACATTCTTCGCATGTCTAATTTATTCTTTCTTAAATGATTAATGTGTAGACATTCTTTAACAAACATCACTTCTTTCTTAATATTTTAGTTTTTTAGTATCTTATAAACTGTATTTATTTTAATTACACCATTCTGAAAATTGTATTTCTTTTATTCAATCAATAGAGTTATTCTTAGGTTTTTACAATAAAATCTCTTCCCCTATTCTTTAACAGGTTGCATAATTATAAATAAATTCAAATAGAAAAGGCTTAAGTAACTAAAAAGATTATATATTGATAAGAGTTAAATTAAGTTAAAATAATTTCCGAAAATTATAAATCATTTTATCTTCACTGAACAAATTTTCAAAACATTATCTTGCTAGTATTTAAAAATTTTCTTTTTACATTAATTAATTATATAACTATAACTTTGGTGTTTATAAAAAGAAAATAGAGTTTTAATCAGTAGTAATTTTGATCGTGCATTATATTGAACTTTAAACCAGGTTAATATTTTTATTATATATTAAATTATAAGATTAATTTAATTTCTAAGACATTTTGAGTATAATTACCAAAAACAAGTTTAACTATTGTCTATATTGATTTATAGTATTTCAAGGATAAAGTACTAACTATGAAATATCATGATTATAAAATATTTCATTCCATTAAAAAAATAAAAAGCTAAGAATATTAATTAATTAAAAAACTTGGAAATAATTATAATTAAACATTAAAAAATAGAATTGAATGAACGACCGACCTTACATGTAAGCAAGTTTATTCATTGATCGAGGGTGCTAAAAAACAAATTTAATTTAAAGAATGACTTGAATAGATTTCTCAAATATCGTTTGAATTATAATATTTTAAGAACATTTCTTTAAGAAGAAAGCATACTGTTTTTCAAGAAAAAATACAAGAATACTATTCAAAACCCCAAAACCCTTTCAGTAGTTTGATTGAGTTTTTGATTGATAAAAGTAGACTATTAGTGCATACTTTATTTGGGTTTTAATAGGGTTTATGTAGGGGTTTAATGTTTAAATATAAGAATTTTAAGTGAGTATATGCGAGATTTGGGGTCTGTTTATGACTGTGAGTATATAGATTTATTGTTTAAGTTGCGATATGGATGTGATGAATATAGTGAATAACTCAAGCCTGTTCTGAATTACACATCTATAGCAATGCTACTCCATAAATCTCCAGCAACTATTAGGTCTCACTGTCTATTAGCATTGAGTTTAAAGAGATAGCATCTTAATTCTAAGCCTAAGAGACCTCTAAAATTTTAGCAGCATCATATCGATTATTTAATTAATGATAAGACTCTTAAATACTGGACTCACTTCTCTCTGGCCTAGAGGGCTGTGATGTTTCATCGCCAATTTCCTGAGCTTCACATATCTGCTTAATCTATAGCAAACATATATAAAAAGAATGGAATATCTTACAAGACAGTCAATCGCATTAAGAGAGTGATTGACTTTAAAGTTCCATTTTATAAGATAATTTAAATTATATATTCGATTAAATGCAGAGGTCTTAAACGCATAATATAAAGTTCATACACGCTGATGAAGCTGTATTTACATTCAATACATTTATATCAAGGTCTTGGTACAAGAGGTATAGTAATATAGAATTATGACTAAAAAGTTAAGATATAAACTCATGCAATCCTTGGTGGAATCAGTGAAGATAGTGGCCTCGAGACTTATGTTATTCACCCTCGTTCGATAAAGACAGAATAATATATTAAGTTCTTACAATAACTCAGAGACAAATACCCTGACTAAGAGATTATTCTATTCGTTGATAACTTGTCAGTTCATAAAACTAAAGACTCAAGGAAGGAATATGAAAGGCTAAATATAGCAACTGTATTTAATGTTCCTTACAGCCCTTAGTTCAATGGAATTGAATTATAATGGGGGTTATTGAAAGGTCATAATTAGAAATTGCTGCTCTACCATCTGATGCATGATTTAAAGATAGATACAGTCGATTTTATTAAGAGTGCT
>ARYC01007572.1:0-28070 GCA_000711775.1 Oxytricha trifallax
ACTTCAAAAATTATACACTTCGACATATTATATTCATTAATGTTAAGTAAAATAAAAGAGTATTCATGAGTAGTCTCTAAAAACTTAATATGTAAATAAAATCTCAAGCATACTTCTTAAATCTAAAGAGGACAATGCGTATGCACAAATGTCTAATAGAAAAAGCTATGAACCCCTGCAACTTAAAAAAATAATACAGTTCGACACTATTATATTCACTTATGTTAAGTAAAAATAAAAGAGTATTCATGCGTAGTCTCTAAAAACTTAATATGTATAATAAAATCTCAAGCATACTTCTTAAATCTAAAGAGGACAATGCGTATGCACAAATGTCTAATAGAAAAAGCTATGAACCCCTGCAACTTAAAAAATTATACACTTCGACATATTATATTCATTAATGTTAAGGTAAAATAAAAAGAGTATTCATGAGTAGCTCTCTAAAAATGTAATATGTAAATAAAATCTCAAGCATACTTCTTAAATCTAAAGAGGACAATGCGTATGCACAAATGTCTAATAGAAAAAGCTATGAACCCCTGCAACTTAAAAAATTATACAGCTCGAGACATATTATACTTCATTAATGTTAAGTAAAAATAAAAAGAGTATTCATGAGTAGTCTCTAAAAAACTTAATATGTAAATAAAATCTCAAGCATACTTCTTAAATCTAAAGAGGACAATGCGTATGCACAAATGTCTAATAGAAAAAGCTATGAACCCCTGCAACTTAAAAAATTATACACTTCGACATATTATATTCATTAATGTTAAGTAAAATAAAAGAGTATTCATGAGTAGTCTCTAAAAACTTAATATGTAAATAAAATCTCAAGGATACTTCTTAAATCTAAAGAGGACAATGCGTATGCAACAATGTCTAATAGAAAACCTACAATTTCCTGCAACTTCAAAAATTATAGACTTCGACAGATTTTTTTCATTAATTTAAAAGTCAAAGTAAAAGAGTATACAAAAGCAGTTTCTAAAAATATAAAATATGAACATAATCTCAAGGAAATTTCTTAAATCAATTAATCACGATGCGAATGAATAAATTTCGAATTGAAAAAGCTACGATTCCCTGCAACTTCAAAATATATAGACTTCGACATATTATATTCATGAATGTTAAAGTCAAAATAAAAGAGTATTCATGAGTAGTCTCTAAAAATTTAAAATGTAAACAAAATGTCAAGGAACTTCTAAATTCTAAAGAGGACAATGCGTATGCACAAATGTCTAATAGAAAAAGCTATGATTCCCTGCAACTTCAAAAATTATTGACTTCGACATATTATATTCATAAATGGTAATGTCAAAATAAAAGAGTATTCATGAGTCAGTCTCTAAAAACTTAATATGTAAACAAAATCTCAAGGATACTTCTTAAATCTAAAGAGGACAATGCGTATGCACAAATGACTTATAGAAAAAGCTATTTTTTCCTGCGACTTCAAAAATTATAGATTTCGACAGATTTTTTTAATTGATTTAAAAGTCAAAGTAAAAGAGTATTCATGAGTAGTCTATAAAAACTTAATATGTAAATAAAATCTCAAGGATACTTCTTAAATCTAAAGAGGACAATGCGTATGCACAAATGTCTAATAGAAAAAGCTATGATTACCTGCACTTCAAAAATAATACACTTCGACATATTATATTCATAAATGTTAAGTAAAATAAAAGAGTATTCATGAGTAGTCTCTAAAAACTTAATATGTAAACAAAATCTCAAGAAACTTCTTAAATCTAAAGAGGACAATGCGTATGCACAAATGTCTAATAGAAAAAGCTATGAACCCCTGCAACTTAAAAAATTAATACACTTCGACATATTATATTCATTAATGTTAAGTAAAATAAAAGAGTATTCATGAGTAGTCTCTAAAAACTTAATATGTAAATAAAATCTCAAGCATACTTCTTAAATCTAAAGAGGACAATGCGTATGCACAAATGTCTAATAGAAAAAGCTATGAACCCCTGCAACTTAAAAAATTATACACTTCGACATATTATATTCATTAATGTTAAGTAAAATAAAAGAGTATTCATGAGTAGTCTCTAAAAACTTAATATGTAAATAAAATCTCAAGGATACTTCTTAAATCTAAAGAGGACAATGCGTATGCACAAATGACTTATAGAAAAAGCTAATTTTTTCTGCGACTTCAAAAATTATAGATTTCGACAGATTTTTTTCATTAATTTAAAAGTCAAAGTAAAAGAGTATTCATGAGTAGTCTCTAAAAACTTAATATGTAAACAAAATCTCAAGGATACTTCTTAAATCTAAAGAGGACAATGCGTATGCACAAATGTCTTATAGAAAAAGCTAATTTTTCCTGCGACTTCAAAAATTATAGATTTCGACAGATTTTTTTCATTAATTTAAAAGTCAAAGTAAAAGAGTATTCATGAGTAGTCTCTAAAAACTTAATATGTAAATAAAATCTCAAGGATGAATTCTTAAATCTAAAGAGGACAATGCGTATGCACAAATGTCTAATAGAAAAAGCTATGTTTTCCTGCGACTTCAAAAATTATAGATTTCGACAGATTTTTTTCATTAATTTTAAAGTCAAAATAAAAGAGTATACAAGAGTAGTCTCTAAAAACTTAAAATGTGAACAAAATCTCAAGGAAACTTCTAAATTCAATTTACCATGATGCGTTTGTACATATTTCGAATAGAAAAAGATGACTTCCTTTAAAATTTATATTTTAATCTCAAAAGTTATCTTGCCAAAAGTATCATAAGTAGGCTTACACTTAGTGCATGCGTCTCTGATTTCAACTATTATTTCGGTTACTGGAATGATAATTTTTATTTGCTTTAATCAAGTAATGGCGCTCTTTTTAAAAGGTTAGCGTTGATTTTTTTTTGCTGATATATATTTTATTATAATAATTATTAAAACATTTTCGGTATAATATAATAGTAAAGTATAAGACATTCAGGTTAATTTTTTGCTGAGATGTAATAAAATATAATAACCATAAAAGGCTGTAAATTAAGATATTTTATGAGTATATTTTACTTTTTACTTAATTTAAAAAGTCCTAAAAAAAATTTTGTTTCTAAGAGATCCTCCAAATCAAGTTCGAACTTACTTTAAAGGACCTCCTAAAATAATTAAACATATTTATAGGAATACAATTGAAAATGGGAATTAATTTAAATTAAATTATTAATTAATAAATTAGTGGTAGTTAAAGTTATCTAGGGTTTAATCATTAAAAAATTCAATATTAACTAGACTATATCATTTGTGGTATTTTTAAATCGAATAAATGGCGCAAGATAACTTCACTTTAATTAAACACCTCTATAATAGATAAATTATATCCTTTCATTAAAGTGAAGTTAATTCAAGCATAGAAAATTTGCCATTTGTATGAGAGAGTTTGAACTCTTATTCCCACTAATTAAATTGCGTTCTGAAATACTTAAATAAGTAATATCCCCCATTTCTCAAACTCCAAAGAGGTGAAATTTGTAAAAGTCACGATAAAAAAAGAAAAGAATTGCGCATAAAATAGTTGGAGTCTGATACACAAGATTTTAATTCAAGCATAAAAAATATTTGCCATTTGTATGAGAAAGTTTGAACTCTTAATCCCACTAATTAAGTAGCACTCTGCAATAAAATAATATTCATTGTCCACCAATCCTTGAACGTCCAAAGAGTCTTATATCGGTTGTAATTAATTACAATACAATAGAGCTAAATTTTTAAAAATCAGGCTTTTACTTTAAATGTTTAAGTCGAGAACATGCTTTCAATATCTAATCTATTATTGAAGGCAGATATTTAATGTAGAATGCTATTAAAAAATTTGGCATTTACTTACATAATTAAGTTCATGGAAGAGGCATTGACATCCAGACAAATGATAAAAGCAACTAGAAAGGAGGTTCTTACCTCTTTATCGCAAACATCTTCTCTAGTCTGAATAACAATTATAGGTAGGAATGGAAGACATAATACTAGAGAGCAGATGACAAAGAGTTTTATATAGACTCATTTCCAATGATAGTGCTGAATAGCTTCTTTTAGTAGAATAGCAAGCAAGTGATATTATACTGGATAAAATGTTCAATGAATTATAATTTTACTTGTAAGATAGATAAGAAGTAGTTGGAATGAACAACATTGACCAAACTAAGATACCTGCAATAGTATCTGAATAGGTTCTTATATAAGATCATGAAGCTGCCAAAGTAAAGGCTATTGTGGATATAATAGTGGAAAAAATTAAAAATGCTTTTATAGGAGCCATCAAGGATATCGAAGAAGAAAAGAGGGGCTTTAAGTAGGAAATAAAAACTGAAGCTGTGGCCGAAGCGACAGAATATCAAAGTAAATTAGGATTCTATTAACCTTCTATATAGAATTAATTGTAGGGAAGATGAGCCAGAACTCTGCACTCTAAGACAAGCCTATTATTGAAATAGAGAAGATCTTCAAAAACGGCATGAAGCGCCAACATGAAGAGATCACTTAAGCATTAAATAATAATAATAAAGAGATCACTTAAGAGGCAAGCCGGGATAGATCAAAGAGCAGGGACAAAAAAAGGCTTCATAAGAGAGGCAAGAAGGCTTAGGAGAAGGCAGATAAGATTAAGGACTTAATCGAAAATTGAGTTATACTTTTAAGGAGGAGTTGCAGAGACAAGTCATTCAATGAAACTTACAAGGAGTGTGAGGAGAGCAAAGAAAGTATGGAACCCTGGCTGAAGAAGGCTTCAAACTAAATGAGAAACTTCAAAAGAGATATAGATCATAGGAACCCCTAAAAAGAGGGGATTAGCAAAAGATGATTTTAATGCTTAATTTCTAAATCGATTCACCATATTCATGCTCTTACTATTAGTAGAGTCTGGGGAATGGATGAGAATGTAGGACAATGGAAGTCACAGACGGAAGTTGTGCACCTGCCCTTCAAGATTCTGAAAGCCGATATCTTGTATAATTTGCTGCTTCATTTTGAGTAAGTCAACCACTTTGTTTTCCAAGTTATCATGCACTTGCTTCAACTTCTTAGTTTCTTATAAAAGGAGCTATAGGTCAGATTTCAAGGCCATTTCTTAATCCTTCACCTCTTTGATCTCTTCTCTTGTTCTTTTAGATAAATTCTTCATGAGGTTCACTGATTTGCCTCTTTCAGCTACAAAAACAATAATTTATGAGTAAACGTAATGCTGAAGTTGATGCAACTAGATAATGCGTCAACAAATTCAGGTCTCATTTCAATTATGAGGTCTCTGCTCTGCTCAAGCTTTTTATTTACACTAAAGCATGGCTTCGCATATCATGTTGAAGACATCGTTGGTGATATAGCAAGTCACAGATCCATTGTTTGTTTAACTGTACCCAGTCTCGCTCATCAGGGAGAAAGTTGAGTAGCCTGGGGAAGTCTCTCGCATAATCGAGGAAGTCCTGGACTGTGAGTCCATCTATATGAGGTACTGCTGAAACTTTGACGTCTTCTCTTCTGATATACTACGAAGGGGATTACTATATAACAGAACGACTCACCTCCTTTTTAGCTCGGATGATGGACTAGAAGAAGTAAATATTCGTTGAGTCAGGCTTGGGTAGGAAGGCCCGACAATCCTGGGTTAGAAAGTTTTAGAGCTCTTTTTTGCTTTTGCATTTCTGGTCGAGCTCTTATGCATCGTTGCCTGTGAGTTAGGGCTGGTTCATATTAATCTAATCGAAGGGTGCCATCTGCGGTTTTAAATAGTCAAAATTTGGCTCAAGATTACGGAATTGTTGCTATAAAAAGATGGTGAATTTAACTATTATGAAATCCCTTCATCACAATCAGATTTCCGCTTACGGATTTCCTATCAGAGCCAGGCTAAAACATTATTAATATAATCGTCATCAATCTAATGGAATCAAGTTTCAATAAGCGACAGTTAAAGAATATATATTTTTTCCAAAAATAGGAATAGGATCAATTGTCAAGATTCTCAAATAGTGGGCAGAGCTCAAATAGCCAAGAAGAGGATGATGAAAGTTTTGCGGATTACATAACAACCAATATGCTATACCAAAGAAACTTGACAGTAGCTGATATGAAGATTGAGGCTGTAAGTAAATGAGAGATGGTCAACTTTTACTAAGACCTTGAAGATTCCTTAGATTATGTTAAATTCAATGGCTTTATTATTGATCTTAAAGCGGCTTATCGAAAGAGTAGACTTGATGGATTTAGATAAACGTTGCTTGATGGGGAAGAAATAAAGGCTCTTGGCAAGATGACTCTTAGGGTCTACATTGAGTATGTGTAGTCGGAATTAGAGCCTTAAGGAATTATCGAAAAAACTAGCAATAGTGATATGAAAGAATTGGGAAAGAAGGTGTTAAGGAACCATAAAATCAGGGATACGCTCCCCGTCTTTGGGAGCACGCTTAGTTCTAAGCAATAGTGCCTCTCAGATAGCTCAAGATCATGAAATAGGAAATGGAATGACAACAGAAGAAGTTAAAGTTGACTCAGGAATCCTTGAGACTCAGCAAATCTGAAAGATTATCTTGCTCGCAGATTATGAAAGGTTTGGGATTTCCTACTAAAAGCTAAGGAGGTATATAAACAATCCCTTAAAGAAAGCTTTTTCAAGTAAGTCAATCGAGGCAAATACAAGAAGCTGCACAGCCAAGGACGCACCCACATAATGAACATGCTTACTTATGACTAAGTCCAAATATAAATATCAGACATTCATAAGAGTATACAACAAAAAATCCAGCTTCACTGCAATAAGTAAATGATCCGAAGGTAACTCAAGAATGAACTAATGATGACTTACAAGCAATTCAAGGAGATAACAAACCTCCATAACAACAACAGCAACAAGCTCCAGCGATAGTATGCTGCACATTAATTCATGCTCTTTTTGAATGAGGGCAAGAGGATTATTAACATTGATGAATCAGTGTTGCATTAAACAGATGAGAGGCGCAGAGGATGGACAGCTCAATATATTAAGAACCGAGTTACAAATTATAAGAGGCAGAGCCAGATTAACTTTATTATTGAAGTATCAAGCACGGGAGAGCTTTTCTACACTGTGAATAGAGGTAGGACCAATCAGCATTCCTTCATGTACATCTTGTGCAAGTTGGTGCTCACATTTAATGATATTGACTTGTAGTGGAGATAGAATACTGTTATCATGATTGATAACGCTCCCTATCACAGATTCCACAATGTGATGGCGTAGTACAGTCAGTTAAAGCTACCACTCATGTTCCTTGGGCCTTACCATTACAGGTTGGCTCCAGCAGAGCTCATGTACTCCTGGATCAAGAACAAGGACCTGAATCCACTAAACACTAGAGTTCAATCAAAGTAAGTTACGAGCTGTTAAAGATATTAGGGGATATTGGGCAGCTTTTATGAAAGAGCTTGGCATAAACATAAGCAGGATAAGCTAAAACCTGGATAGAAGGTCCTAATAGTATGTTCTCATCGCTGCCGCAGAATCAATTTCTATGAAGGATTTATGAAGATAGCAAATACGACTGAATTACAAGTAAAAATAAAAGAAGTAAGTTAATATTATGAAAATTAAGGCAATTTTATCAATTAAAATCAATTCCTGAAAATAATATTTGAGATTTCTCAACTTTCATCTTCATTTATTAAATAGAGGAAAGCCTAATAAATAAAATAAATAAAGCTTTATATATTGATCCATATATATATATATATTAGTTTTTAGATTTGTTTTATTGACTAAGAAATACTGCTTAAAACAATATATTAATTAATTAAAGCGAGCAATAATAAATTACATGCTTATACATTTAGATTTGAATTCTAAATTAAATCTTAATTTTCATTTTAAAATGATCATTTGATTTTTAAGTCAATATTAAATGCATAATAGCAAAATTCATTTAATAGTTTTATTTGATTGAGAAAACTTTAAATTTTTATTTAAAATGAAGTACTAATGCAACAAAAAATGTTTGAATTATATTTAAAGTAAATTAAAATACTTTTTATTGCATTTTAAACTATTCATCATAATTTAGAAACTATAACTATAAAATTTGTATTAAGATTGTTTGCGATAAAACTTTCAATTTCATACTAATAGGAAAATTTCTTATATTTTTACAAAATATCTCATCATAGTTTAATTCTTAAATTGAATTAAAATTAATTAATCATCGCAGCAATTGAAAGGAAAAAAACAATTTATAAATATTTATAGAGTATGATTTTGATAAAGATTTATTTTTTATACTTACCATTTATTTAATTTCAAAATATTGAATATTAATTGATTTAATTTATATAAATTAAATAGTATAAAAAGCATTTAAATTAATAGATACAAAGAATTCTTTATTAATTTTGAAAATTATAGGAGTTTTTTTATATTTAATTGAATTTTGTTTGTATTTGAGACTTAAGTATAAGCCAATGTATTTATAATAATTAATAGAAAAAAAGATATATTAGCTTTAAATTTTTCTAAAATAGTAATTAGATTATTGTCGCTTTTCACCAATAAATAAATTGTTAAAGTACTTACCTTGAATTAATATATTTGTAATTTATTTGAGGTATGATAGGTTTAACGCATTTAGATAGCGTACAATTAGCTATAAGCTAAGGCCAACCTTTACTAAGCATCAGCTACCTCTTGTGAACAACCCTCAAAGTGGGGAATAATTTTTTGAATAAAAAATCCCTTTTACTTTGACTGGCTTGTGCACACAATAACTGATTGAGCTTTTCTAGTTATTCAATTTGTCTCCTCTTCTTATCCTTCCACACTAAATTTAATATTAATATTATTTCAAAGATTCTGACGTTAAAGTTTGCCTTCTTGCTGATTGGTAATTTGAAATTAATATAGGATAATTTTTATGTATGAATAAAAGACTGTCGATGAAGGACCTATTAAAACTTTGTTATTGAAATTTTTATTTAGAATAAAATTATTTTCATTTAATATAACTTATATACTTATTAATTTATAAAAACTTACAAATGTATGTGTGACTTCTAATAATTTATTTATATTTTTATTAAAAATACATCTGTTTCTAATTTTTTAATTAAAAAGTTATAAATTTATTAATTAATACTTTTAATAATTTACACTTTAATAAAACAAGAGTGTTAGTATAAAAGTGGTAAGTTAAGGTCCACTTATCCATAAAACCCCCCCAAAAACACTTTGTAGTTAAATAATTGATTAGGCAATAAATTTTTTCTAAGGTTTATTAGCCTTATTTCTACAATTTTCTGCTAAATATGGGGACAAATTTTCACCAAATTAGAACATCATTTTCTCAAATTTCCCCTCAAATATTTGGTAGATGCTTCTGAGATATATATCTTCCTTTATCTCTCGCCGACGTATTACAAAATGTATGAATTCCTTTTCATTGTATTTATATATATACTGCTAAATTTGATGTTTTGTTCTAAGAAATTAGGGGTTCATTCTGAAGGGATGAGGCGCTGTGTAAGAAAAAATTTTAGGAGTAGTTAAAAAAAAGCAGAAATACTCCACCAATCTCTCAACTTACTCAACTCCCGAACCTATGATGCCATAGCTCACATGCTTTTCGTTTTATGTGTATATGGCATATATGAGCATTTTATCTTTAGATAATTGTAAGCTAATCCAAAGGGAGAAGGATCTGGAACCATAATACGCTGAGGCCAGCCAAAAATTAGTTTAAATTTGAGCGGCCTCCGCACAGACCGTACCTTGAATACCTCAGTAATCATGATAGCAATGTCTTCCAAATTTTTTTTAGTATAATATTAGGCAAATTATCTCCAACTTATCCAAAGACAGTATGATAGAACATAAAGCACATAAAATGTTGGGGGGAAGTTTCTTGCGCTCTTAAATTTTATTATGCTAAATTTAATAAATTTGAGATACATTAAAAAAATTAATATTTTTTATGATAGTTAAATATTAAGAGCATATTGCTCATCATTAAAGTAATTCATGAAAATATAGTATAATATTATATAGGCATGGTAAGAACAAGAAAAATTCAATGAGAATTTTTATAACAATCGGATAAAATAATCTGGATTTACTTTAACAGGACCTATTACTATCAGATAAAAATGTCTAGGTTATTGGAATCTGAAGAGAGATATTGACTATTGATTAATAAATTAAAGTATAATTATAATGTCAAAATTGGTTGATAGTTGTTATGATGATTAATTTAAATAAAAAAATAGAGTGCAGGAAACTCCCCTAAAATTTTAATTTTTATCATAAACTGGTGCAGGCAACTTCCCCCAAAAAGTTATAGTCGATCCAAAAGTAAGGACTAGGGTTCTCGGTGATTTAGGAGCGCCTCTGAAGCACCGAAAATTAAAGATTTCACCTCAACCACTTCTCTGCTCATCTAAAGGATTCATTATTTGTAATATACGCTACGTAGACTATCACTTTTCTTAAGAAACATTTCTTCTAAAGCATTTCAGTTAGGAACTAATGGAGGAATTAGAAATGTACTTGGCCGCTTATATTATAGCAAAATTCTCAAAAACATGCCGATAGCAATTTTTCGAAATCCTTAGCAAAAAGCTCCAACAGCCAATTTACACAATTCAAGCCCAAACAAACCAATTTTCAATCGGATTGGTCTGAATCTCAACGATATGATTTGTAGTGGTCACCTAAAATGAGAAAATTTTGAAGTTTCCCAAAATTAATAAAAGTCTAAATAATGTTCATTGTATCAACCATTAAGGAAATGTGAAAACTTGAGCTTGTCTTCGTCCCCATAGTTGAGCAAGTTCTGATCATTCCTCCTTCTTCTTAGATTTTTGGAGGGGTATCGTTATCTGTCGAGAAAATAATTTCTAGCTAAAAAATAGAAAATTCGGACCAAGTTCAACCTTTCATCATGGTTCGACATTTTTAAGCAAAGGTAATAGTTTTCATTGACGCCATTTTTATGGTGGCTCAACATTGGAATTGTAAAAAATCAAAAATCTCAAAAGTTCTCTTCGCTTGACCAAAGTTATTTAAAAAGGTCTGTTGGTACCTAAAATCGCTTGGTTGATCATAAAAAGTGATACTGAGGTCTTAAGCAAGAGCTACAAAAGATCTGTTTATTATGTGGAATCAATGGCTTTTATTGAGTCAGAATTTGTCCAAGTCATAATCTTCTGGTGGTAGTCCTTGTGAAAAGTTATTCTTAGGGTGTATGTTATTTTTATAATTTTAAAAGATTGTGATATTTAGTGTTTCTGTCTAATTTTAATTGTGTTATATTAAATGGTTACGAATGATACGGAGTAAGAATATTGAGTTTATGATGATATGTGTTAATTATCAATGTTGATTTTAGAATTTGTTTTAATCCATATTTTATTTTCTATTAAAATTGCATCTCATAATTTATTACGCTTAAAAAATTATCAACTTTGTTTATCGAGGTTTTGAGGTTTATATATTTATAAATAATTTAATATAATTTGCCAGTTTTAATTGTATTTAAAATCTTTATATAATTATAATTTTAATATAAAATATAAATAATAGATCTCCACAAGTATTTATATTAATTGTATATAAATATCTTCCATACTTTATGTCTAATTTGCAGCAACTTATGTAGTTGTATCAATCTACTCGTAATGAATATCTTTATTTATATTTTACCTATTTTTTAAATTCTGGCATATATTTATTATTTGATTGTATTGGAATTATCAAAGATCATTATGTGTAAAATGATTATATACATATTAAATATTTAAATCTAACAGCTTTTATTGATGTTCAACTATCTTTCTCTTGGTTTACCTACATTAGTATTTTACTTAAGGCTTTAGATATCTCTACTAGTCTTTTAATTACACTGCTATCTCTAACTTGTGGGTTAAGATTAATTGATGATTACCTACATATAACAATCATGCCAGTTTAGTTATCATCTATATCATCGTCATCCTCATCATCCTCATTATTATTGCTGTATTCCTTTTCTACATATGACGACACCTAAATGAGCACCAATCCAGTCATAATCTTCTATAAGTTCCTTATTTCTTTTAATATTTGAAACCGTTAAAATAATTACTTAATTTTATTATCAATTTTACCTAGACAAACTCTCTTTTCAAATGACTCAGATGCCTTTCATATTTCTAAAAATGCCCCACTAAGTCCCCTTTATATTTACTTAACTTGGCATATCTCTCGAACTGTTCAGGAATTGAACTCTTGTGAGATATTTGCTCTAATTATCTCCTTGACTTTAGGTAAATAACCAGTATAATTTCCAGCGTAATCTTATTCGCTGTTGTGGTAATATTTGATATGTGATTGACAGCAGCAGTTGTTGATTATTTAGATCAAAGGCAGTCGACGGGAGATTCCAACTAGGAGACTTTCATCAAACTCACGGGAAGGTACTCATATAGTTGTGTTTATCGATCATGTCTGAGAAATGTTGCTGTGAATAGTGAAGATTTGGGAATAATTCTGCATCTTTTAGATTCAAATACTTGCACTTATATGATCGCGGATTTCATATAATTTCAAAGATTATAAAAATTATATGATTAATATCTTACTATTTATTAAATGAGTTGTGTGCAAATATCAGATCTGTTCCATTTGCTCAACTTTTAATAGTGGATTAAATGAAGAAACCAAAATGAATAAAGAACTGCTCAATATTCATGCAGCATACATAATTAATATGGAATTAAACAATTGAAATTATTAACATACCTACGTAAATAATAAAACTTAAGATAATAATATTCAAATTCATGATATAATTAATTAAAATTAAGTATTTGACTCATTAATTCTATCATTTGCACAATTATGGAATTTTTAAATAAAATTTTCACTGTAACTAAAAGTTTAAATGGAATGTATAAATCTACCACTCCAAGTTCAACATTTTATACTTGATTCTTTTAAATATTAAACTACTTATATTATATAATTTATATAAATTTGTAGTGATATTTAAATATTATCTCTAACTCTGATATAGACAAGATCAGGCAGAGCTGGATGTTCTAATTTAAACATTTTTACTCCATTTCCAAGTTGCCAATCCATAATCATCTCATGCAGCTTTAGTTAATTACCTTGATGTACCTTACACAGTGCTAGTAGCTTTGATTCTATGATGGGGTTGATTCTTTGTATTTGAATTTCTCCAATTGATACTATTTAGCAAAATGAGTTTCAATATTCAAAAGAATTAGATTATTAATATATGAGCAATTGTTGATATAGATACTAATATGATTAAGGGAAATTATTAAGCGTGTATATGTCAAAATAACTATTAATATTCAATTTCAGCTATTTTTGAGAAATGTCCTCAATAGAATGGATAAACATGAGAAATAAGATTATTTCACAGTCACTAAAACAAACTATATCAAAACAAATTTAGAAAATGGGAAATGTAAAAATATGATATTTTTAGTTCGACATGTATTGGGATTGTTTGGTAAATCTGAGGTGATTTTACATAACCCAGAAGTTTAACTTATAATCTGTATAATCCTACATTATCAGTTTTTTTATTAATAAGCAATCATGATTATATCATTAATTTATTTTTCACATTATATGCTGTTCAAAATAGATGTAAATGTATTTGTAGTTGTAGAATACTATAGGTAAATTAAGATAAGTTAATAACAACAAGAGGATAAGAAAGTTAATGATTCTTCGTTTTGTAATTTGAGATCTTGGCATTCACTCTTTCTCCTTCAATTGTTCTATCATTTACCCTTACTTTACTAAGTATTTCGTTACTTCTTTTCGGAAATACTATTTTTACATTCAGACTTTACTCCTTGTAAGAATAAATATTTTAGTCTGTTCATTCTAGCCCAACCTGTGTTTATCGTTGGACAGACAATTTTACTAATCTGTAAACTCAATCTTTATTCTACTTAACATGCTTTCTTGTTGTTTTGTTTCCATCTCCGAGATAGTCAGGCATTGTAAGTGTGCACTGATTAAGACATGTATCTATTTTATTCAACATTCAGTTTTTATTTGTTCTGCTATATTAATTAACTTTATTGCTCTATGGCTTTTATCATTTTTCTTCATTTTTTTTATCCCAATTTTCTTTCTCAATTTTTATGTATCCAGCTTCTAGATTGAATGCAAATTCGTATCGTAGAATCTGAACTCAAGCTTATCCAAAGATTAAGATAATCTGTTCAATCGTAAATATATGTGCCTAATGATTATCAATAATAATTGCCATGATCCGACAATCTTTGAGAATTACACTTTAGTTTTTTTCAAGTTTCTCATGATTTTTAATTTTCCCTTTTAATTGTGCAAGCCAACAGCTAATTGAACTATTATATGCTCTTCTGAATTATAGCTAGGCTAATTCCAATATTATTGAGTTGTTAAGTTCCTGTACTTCAGTTTCCTATAATTCTTCATGACGCTAATTATTGCAATTTTTATAGACTCTTAACAGAAGATTGGGATTATCACTCATTTGATGTCCTCAAATTTATATAATATTCATTGTTTTAAAATTTCAATAAGAAGAAGATTAAATATTTGGTCCTACCACTAACAAAATTAAGATAGTGAGTAAAGTTTATCTTTTTAATACATTGAGAAACATTTGATTCATATAATTTCCTGAAACTAGACTTTATCTCTCAACTCCACTAGTAATGCTATTTATCTCAATAATTTGTTCTTTATAACTCTTATTCAAGATTATTTTTTCCTATACATATCTTCTTATCAGTGCCCTCTCCATTTAAGTTATAGTACTAGTGCAGAAGTCAGTGATTCAAAATCTTATTATAACAAATTCTATTCCTTTTTGGCATAGATCATCTTGTCAACCCCGTAAAATTTTACCTCTTGCATGTCAAAAAATTTTATAGTAAACCCCAAAACCCCACAGAGTTAATATCGGTGAAAATTTGAGCATATTAATATTTAATTAAAAGTGAATTTTATATTTTATTGAGAAGTTTATAAAAGTCTAACAATTTTAAGAATCAATAAAAGTTATCATTGAGTATTATAATTAACTTAACTATTTTGAAAGTCTCTAGGAATTTAAACTTACTTATATAAAACTTTGCAAGGAAAAATATCTTCAAAAATTAAATATTCTTATCTGATGATTATCATGCTACAAATAGTTATATTTACTATGTGAAGACATATTTCCAATAAAAATAAGAAGTAAGTTAGATTACAAGTCATATAGTATAATGATGCTTTCAATAAAAATACTTATATTATTTTATCAAAAACTCTTACAAAATTAATTTTCACACCAATATGTTTATCCTTTTTTAAGCAATATTTTTGTGCTTAAAATTCAACTTACTATTCATTTAAAAAACTAATATAAGCTATTATGTAAAAGATGACAATTCTTTAAAAATCAAAAGTCTAAACCTATTTAACTTCTTAAATTATTGATAGTACTTCTAACCTCAGATAAACTAATTTTATGTGAAAGTTCGAAGGGGGTCTAAGTCGATGGCAAAGAAATTCTTAAAACTTAAGTTGGTGGGAACATTAATTTTTCAAAATTAACCAAAATCCTAAGTCGGTGGCATAATAATTTTTTTTTCCTCCAATTGGGAATCATTAAGTGCATCAATAAATATGAAAATTTATCAAAGATAGTTAATCAACCTCCATCATTACAACTAAGAAGCCATTTGACGGACACTGTTTTATATATAAATTAAATTATAATTTCAAAAAATAATTTGTATTCCTTTATCAAATATTTTGTTATTAAAAATATAATTATAAAAAAATATGATCACATTGACGATTAGTCTAAAACATACTTCAATTTTACTTTTCTGAAATATCATTAATCGTCAATGTGATCATATTTTTTTATAATTATATTTTTAATAACAAAATATTTGACAAAAGAATACAAATTATTTTTTGAAATTATAATTTATTTTATATATAAAACAGTGTCCGTCAAATGGCTTAGTTGTAATGATAGAGGTTGAATAACTATCTTTGATAAATTTTCATATTTTTTGATGAATTTAATAATTTTCAATTGGAAAAAATATAAATTTTAATTTTGCCACCGACTTAGGATATTGGTAAATTTTAAAAAATTAATGTTCCCACCAACTTAAGTTTTAAAAATTTCTCTGCCACCGACTTAGGTTTTGAGAATTCTTTTGCCACCGATTAGACCCCCCGAAAGTTCTAAAATATAGAAAGAATTTTACAATTTTTGGAAAATTTATTTTTACATATAATAAGTTAATTTATATTGCTTTATATATAATCTCTCTAAGTATTTTAGAATCTTTAAGTTTTTGAATGATTTGTGAATAAAAATAATTTCTGTTTGTATTAAAATAGGAATTTGAACTTTTTATTTATAACTATAAACTTATTTATTTCTTTAATTGATAGTTTTAACTTAAAAGTCAAATATTATTAATTTATTGCTAATACTTAAATAATCTCAATTGAAAAATTAATTTCCTTTGTTATCAAAAATTATCTATTGATAATTTTAATAATAACTCTAAAGCTAAAACAAATAAAATTTATTCAAATTCAAATAATTTATAAAATATTAAATTTAGACAAAAATTAAATCACTTCAGCTTAATGAAGTTAAATTTTAAGATTTATTTTTTTTGGTAAAAAGTTTAATTCAACTATTTTTATCTCATTATTGCAAGTTTTAGATGATTTTATTGTTATACTTTATCTCTGAATTTGTCAAATAAGGTTTAGCAAAAAAACTTTTAGTAAAACTTGTATTTTTATTAAACGGAAAAAAATCACCACCCACTGGTGATAAATCCCGTCTAAAAATATTCTGATAAATGTTAGTATTTTACTAGCCAAATAAACGTAGTTGTATTGACATCATATCTAAAAGTTTAGAAAGGATGACTTGATTAAATAAAGCCCCTCAACTTTTTAAAATACAGTTTTAAAAATAAATTAGTAGTTATATATAGCATTTAAACATAAGTTCAATTAAAGATGATTTTTCTAATAGAATGTTAGAATTTGTTTGAGTTTGTTAAAGTTTAGTTTAAATTTAGTTCTAATGATTTTTATTACTGATTATAATCTAACAGTAGCTTAATAAAGGAATTTGTTAGATTTTTTTAGACTTTGTTAGAGTTTTAATTTAACTTAAAATAGCAATCAATTTTATTACAAAATGATTATTGCACATATTAATAAATAATAAAAAAACTTATTGAAAATCTAAACAAACTATGACTTAGAGAGATATTCAGAATTTTAAATAGTTTAATTTTAGATATTTGATTCATCAAATCTTTGGGAAAGGTAATTGTAAGATGCAGATAGTGAGAATTCCAAACAACTTAAAAATTATGAAGAAAAATCATAAGATGAATTGGTATAATGCAAAAATGCTATTTTTATTACTCATAGCCAATGTTATATAGATGATTTAAAGTTTGAATCTCTAAAGAGCATTCATATGAGGAGATTTATCATTTGAATGTGTTTTACTCAAGCTAATCAATACGAGTGAATTAAACTAGATCCTCCAGTTCTAAAATTTATTTAATTTCCTACCATAATTGCATCATCAAATCTTCAAGTTAGTATATGAAATGAAGAACTACTATAACTCTATAAAAAATATTCTCTAAATGATCTTTATGTTGTTTTTACTTGACATTGCTATTTTTAAAATACACTAAAGTTACTTTCAATCTTAACTAGGCTGTTGATCTTTATGCATTTTGGTTATAACCTTTTTAAATTAATTTTAATTTAATTAAGCAATAATCATATTAATTGTACAAATTTAATATATTACATTATTTTCTTTGATATTAACAATAAAAAGTAATCACACCTATGTTTAATTATGATTTTCTACATAAAACAGCTCCTTTCAATAATATTCATCATCAGAGCAAGCATCACTCTGACAGCCTGTTTATCCATACTTAAAATACCATTTACTATATAAAAATACCCCTAAACTACAAGCCACCGATAGAAAACACTAAATGGTAATATCATTTACTTGGAATACTATTCACCAATTCGTCTTAAGTAATTAATATACTAGTAATAATTGAAATGTTTGTGAAAGAAATTGAAAAGTTTGAGAAAGAATTAGAAAGTGGTATCTATCAGATAGGATATTAAAACAGATAGTGAGTAAAGCTCAGCAAGTTATCCGCAGTTCCCACAGAATGGTAAATGATCTTTTGCAACAGAGAGACATTATTATATTGATAATGAACATAGTTAGATAATCATTTCTGAATTTGATTAATATACTAGGTTTCTGGAGAATGATATAACTAAAAGTAATACGTAATATTTAGCAAATATATACATACATATAAGATTAATTTAGTAAGCACAGCTCTTAGTATCAAAAATTGAACCTTGCTAATAGATTGAAAAAGCAAAATGTAAATCTTTCTTTCAAATAAAAGATTTATGAGACCGCAATAAGAGACAGAGACAAGCAGTGCTGTTAACTAAAATTAATATTTTATTTTTATATTTCAACACTTAAATTTGTATTGTAGTGTAAGTTTTTAATCTTTATATATTCTCAATGAATTGGTTGTATTTAAATCAATAATAGATATTTTAATGAAATAATTACGACAAATTATTTTAGAGAATATCTTTTTTAATAATAATAATTACCACTTTATTTCTTTTAGTTTAAACAAGATTACAGCTTTGATTAACTTTATATGATTTCACTTAATAAAAATATAATAAATACAATTAATTATTATAAAACATAATTAAACAAGAAGTTTTATAATTAATGATGCATTATTTTATAAAATATGTTTAATAAAAATTAAATGATTTTTTAAGTTGAATTTAAAATAATAAAAATAGTAAAGAGAAACTTGCCAAAAATACAAATATTTATTTTAGTCTCTATAGTATTTTTCATCCTTTGTGTCATTTAAGTTCCCCTCACTTTGTCTCTGTTTTTCACCAAATTATCATTAATATAATATCTTGGTTGCTCGTTCAAATTAAACTCTTTTAAAAATGTATCTAATACTAATAAAATCTTAAATTTGACAGGCAGATTAAAGGATGTTTTAAAAATTTATGATAAAGTTTATTCATCATTATTTTTGAATACTTTAGCCTCGTCTTTTTTATGACTAGCTAAACTTCTGTTACTTCATATCTATGATACTTACTGATAAAAAACGAAAAACTTTTGTGCTGTTAGTGTACTTTAATCTATGTTTAGTGTTAATTATAATTATTAAGTTTTCAGAATTCTCAAGGAGTATATCGAAATTATTGTAAATAAAGAGCTACTTGAACAATATCAATATTTTGTATAGTAATATAATATGCATTATAATATCTTTTAAAATTTATTAAAAAATGTTATTTAAATTATATTAATTTTAATTTTAACTTAATGAGTTTGTGCTATAAAAACTCGGCAATGGGATCAAACACGCCCCCCCCATAATGTATATTTTTCTTTTAGTAGTCTGATAGATTTTTTGACGCTAAGTAATAGTAGCTCATGAACTTTTTGTGTGCGATCAATATTTTTCGAGATATGATCAAAAATAAGTTCACATTTTATATATAAAATTATAGTAAAATATATAAAAATTAGATTTTTATGAAAAATTGGAAAAATTTTTATATATTTTACTATAATTTTATATATAAAATGTGAACTTATTTTTGATCATTTCTCGAAAAATATTGATCGCACGCAAAAAGTTCATGAGCTACTATTACTTAGTGTCAAAAAATCTATCAGACTACAAAAATAAAATGGGTATTGACGACAGGAGGTCACAGGTGACGTCAGGAAGACACATGGTGACGTCCTCCAGTCACAGAATTAAAAATATGGAAAATTTTATATACTAAATGTGCGAAGCACTATTAAAGATTGTTCTAGAATTTTTGGCGAGTATTACTTCAATCACCCCTCATAATGTAGACTTTTGAAAATGTAATCTGAGAGTACTCGACTTCTTAAACAAAGTTTTCTTAAAACTAGTCGTACACGAAAAATATTTTTTTCGAGTTAATCCACTCCCATGTCAAAAAATCATATATAAAATCATGAAATTTGCTTTGAAAAATTCTGACAAATATCTTAAAAAGTTAGAATTGATTGAATCTGATAAATTTAGATTCCTTAATCTTCAATTCTCTGCGGCTTATACAAGTCATTATTTATTTTCATTATTTAATTTACAATAATCGATCATATGCTGTAATTAGCATTATTTTGATATTTATAATAAAATATTTATTGGCTTTAAATTAAAAATGACAATAAATAATCAATTGTTTAAGTCACAGAGAATTGACGATTAACGAATCTTAATTTATCAGATTCTTACAATTCTGATAATTTTAAGAAATTTGTAAAAATAATTTTCAATGCCAAATTTCATGATTTTATATATGATTTTTTGACTTTGGAAGTGGGTTAACTTGAAAAATATTTTCTGCGTACGATTAGTTTTTAAGAAAACATTTTTAAGGAGCTTCAAGTTCTGTCAGAATACATCTTCAAAGTATACATTATGGGGGTGAGTTTTTGTCATACTAGCCGAATCTTTTATAGTGATTCGCACATTTAGTATATAAAATTTTCCATATTTATAATTCTGTGACCTACTGACGTCATCTGTTACTGGAGGACGTCAGTGTGACTTCCTGACGTCACCTATGACTGGAGGACGTCAGTGTGTCTTCCTGACGTCATCTGTGACTTGGTGACGTCAATACCCTAGAAAAATATACATTATGGGGGGCGTGTTTGATCCTATAGCCAAAAACTCTATTGAAAAATTTTATAAATGAATTAGCATATCTCAAAATACTACAACGAAACAAATATTCAAATAATATATATAACTGAAAAGAATCAATTTAAAAATAAAGAAGGTTATTTTGTCAGTTGCATTAGTTTAGTTTTTCTACAGCAGATTTCAGCATTAAAAATACATTTTGTAACAAAAATACAAAATGATCAAGCAGGCAGGTACACCACAGCGAAAGGATAGGGATTACTTTTCCCAGTAGCGGTGGGACCGGTAAGCGTTTTTCTTCATCTTCTGTTATTTAGTTGGATCTCACGAGCTCTGACCCCAGGCACTAACTGGGATGACATCTTGATTTTGGGAGAAGACTAGGTAATAGCGAGAATGGTTTTTTCGAAGTTTTCTACTTCATGACTTCCACGTCACGGAATTTGCCTCGTCAACTCACTCAGATACGTCTACGTCACGACTAAGATTTATGGTTTGATATTAGTATTAAACAGTGATATGTTAAATTTATTTGATTTTAATCATTAAACACACACCAAGCAGGTACTGTCTCATTTTTTAAACGTAGAATATTTGAGGGGAAAAACAACTTAAATAAAAATATCAAATTTATGAACTGTTTATAAACAGATCATCAATAAAACATTAAAATAATGGATATCCTCCACAGCTCTGAAATTTTTGTAAATTCCAGAACTGTGAAAAACCGTTTCAGATTTTAAAAATAAAAGAATATATTATAGATAAAAATTACAAATATGACTATTTAAATTTTTATTATAGTTTATATTAAAGTAAAAATTATATTTATTCGCTTTCTTACAAATATATAACCAAATAGTAAATCCATACAGAGATATAGAGTAAATATTAAAAATTTTAAATTTAAATATTAAGTGAAAAAACTCAAAAACTATTACGAGTTAGTAAAATAATCATATCTATAAGTTATAATACATAAAAAAATAACTCAAACTAGTGTTACTATTTATTAATTCTTTTAAATCTACACTTTTAATTGATTTAATGTAAAATAAATTCAATTATTTATTAAATGTCTATTGGGGGTTTTAACTGTTAGTTTATAAGTTAATATAATTTATTTCAGAAATAAATAAACGGCGAAATGGAAAATGACTTAATGACCGCTCTAGACGCAATAAGGATACTAACAGAAATATTTTTTTATTTAAAAATGTTTAAACTAGATTTCTAAAAGTACCAACTGCAAATAATATTAAAATTTTTAATTTATTAAACTATTTTTTACTGAATGTGATAGTTGCGGGTCTGTTGCTAAACTATACACTGATAAGAGCTATATAGATGGGTATTCGATTAAATGCTCAAACAAACAATAATAAATATTTTATTAACCTAATAAATTTTGTATTTTTAATTTAATGGAGTATTTATTAATATATTTTTTATTGTCACCTATTTATTTTTTACACACATAAAAGTAATATATAATTATTATTAGATTATTTTACTGTACTTGTTAAATACATTAATCAATTTTTTTATTTTTTAAACTAAATATTTTATATTAATACAAAGCTTACAAAAGATGAAAAGCAAGTCTTTTTTCACTGTGTACTGTCCCTAGACTATACCGTTACTGATTATCGTTTAAACATTAAAATTGTTAAACAAAATTCATAATTTTATATATATAAATTTTAAGTTTAAACTAAATTTTCGCAGACTTCTATTTCGGATTTACATACATGGAGTCAATTCATAACGAATACGAAACAAGATAAATAATTATTTATTTATAATAATTAAGCTGTATTATGACTATTAACATAGGATTTGTGAGAACAACGCTTAAATATCCTATAATCTAATCTATTCGGCGATAAATCTTTTTCATTTTTCACAATTTATTTGTTTATATTAATTTCGTAAAGTTAGTGAGCAAATGAAAATCGAATAAGAATCCTATGATCTTGCCGGATAAATAGAAAAATAGAAATTTATATATTATATTTAACTAATTAGAGTGTGACGAAAGTCTCTGGTCACATATCGCTGCAAAAGACACTGATAATCTCACTATTAACAAAATAAATAATTATAAATTGCATATTTTAAATTGTATCTATTAGAGAAAAATTTGGGTATTTGAAATGATCCAAGTAAATGGGGGTCTAAGTCAGTGGCAACGTTAATTTATCAAAATTCTCAAAAATCCTAAGTCGGTGGCATAATTAAAAAATTTTTTTCTCCTATTGAAAATCATTAAGTAAATCAATAAATATGAAAATTTATCAAAGATAGTTAATCAACCTCCATCATTACAACTAAGCCATTTGACGGACACTGTTTTATATATAAATTAAATTATAATTTCAAAAAAAAATTTGTATTCCTTTATCAAATATTTTGCTATTAAAAATATGATCACATTGACGATTAGTCTAAAATATACTTCAATTTTACTTTTCTAAAATATCATTAATCGTCAATGTGATCATATCTGTTTTATAATTATATTTTTAATAACAAAATATTTGATAAAGGAATACAATTATAATTTAAAAATCTAATTTATTTTATATATAAAACAGTGTCCGTCAAATGGCTTAGTTGTAATGATGGAGGTTGAATAACTATCTATGACAAATTTTCATATTTATTGATGAAATTAATAATTTTCAATTGGAAAAAATATAAATTTTAATTTTGCCACCGACTTAGGATATTGTAACATTTTAAAAAATTAATGTTCCCACCAACTGAAGTTTTAAGAATTTCTTTGCCATCGACTTAGGCCTACACCACCCCTCCTCTATTAAAATTAGTGGGAATTAGAATTCAAGCTCTCTCAAAATAATGCATAATATGTTTTATACTTGAATTAAAATATTGTGTATGAGACTCCAACTATATTATGCACAATTCTTTTCTTTTATAATAATGACTTTAACAAATTTAAACTGTTTGGACATTCAAGGATTGGAGGACAATACTTATTGTAGTATTGCAGAGCGCAATTAATTATGCGAATAAATGTTCAAACTCTTTTATACAGATGCAAAATATGTTTTATTCATTAATTAAAATATTTTGTATGAGACTTATAATTTTAAATTTACCTTTAATAATATTATGATGAACTGTGTTATTAATTATAAGTATATATTCAATAAATGTAATTTTAATAAATTATGAGTTTAATTTTATATGTTGATATAGCTACTTTAGAAATACAGGCTTAATGATATGCATTTAAATAACTTTAATTAGTTGCGTTTTCTCTTCTTTTAGTTGGATTCTTTGTAAAAACATATCTTCCCTTACAAAATAATATCTTTGAAACTTAGAGTATTTATTCAGAATACTTTGCCACAAAATAGTTTTTGACTTTGTTTACGTTTGATTTAAGTATTGAAAATATATTAACAGCGCTGGATTTATTTATGGTAGAGGAACTTAAATCTTTGATTAAAATAACTTTAGCTATATTGGATTATGGTATGAAGATGTTCTTAGATGTTCAATTTGCCATAGCTCGAAACTCTGATATGAATGAAACACTTGTTTACATTCTTAAGCATTTTAATGAAGAGAGATAAAAGTTGAGAGCCATAATCTCCTATGTGAAGTTTAAAATTTCAAAGTGACAAGTAGGCTATTGAAAGACATGGAGAAATTATATATAAAGGAGAAAAAATCTCACAGAAGGAGAACTGAGAGAAACCCAAATTCGAAAAGGTCTAAAATTGTTGAAAGAATGCGAGGATGTAGAAGCAATATCTTAAATCATCGAATATTGGTAATTGCTAAAGATCAAGATAATAAACTTTAGTGGAAAATTTGGCCATAAATTCCACCAAAGATTATCCATTAAGAAAAGGTACTTAGACCTTAAAATATTTTTAATTATAAAAAGTTTCTTGAGACTTACGAAGTAAGCTTCTCACATTATGAAAACTCAAGCGTTAAGACATCAGGCGACAAAAACGATTTAATTTAGTGTATTTATGAGTGTGAAGAAATCAAAGGATCAGATGAAAACGAATGTACGTGATGTTGTCTTACAAGAAACCTTATGCTTTCCGAATGGTTATGAGTAGCAAAAGGCAAAATTAAGTATAAGACGGAGTAATATCGATTCCTATGGTATTTAACTATAGTAACTAAGATGAAGATCATCAACTCAGAGAGTAGATTTAGTTCTTGAAAATTTAATAGATGAAATAAACTTAAAGTGACAGATAGAAGAGCAAAGATCTAATGTAGTTATTAAAAAGTTCCTCGCTTAAAAATGCATTAGGTCTACTTAACGTAAACATAGAGACAGAAAGTAGAATAAATTTAGATGTGGCTTAATTGAGCCAATTAGTTAAAAATAAGCAAAACAAATCACTTTAGTCATAAAGTAAGAGCAAAAGCAATCTGAATAGAAGTCTAAGAGTAATAGAAAAGAAGTTGCCTCGAATAAGTTAGTCTTAATAATAGTTAGGATTTATCTATGAAACTGTTTAATCTTCTTCTTCTCCTAAACATTTATATAAAATACAAAATTGAAAATCAAAAAAATTATTTAAATATGGTTGTGTTAAATGACATTAAATTAAATATATTTTTACTTAATGTTTTCATATGCTAATAAATCTTCTTTTTATAATTTATTTTTTTCTTTCCATCCTATATTTATAATAAAACCCCATGGATCAATAAAGACAAGAAAATTGGGGTTAAGAACTATTAATTAAAATTAATTATTATTGGCGTATATTTTTAATTCTTTGGGCTAATTATTAAAATCATTTGCTCTATTATTATTCATATAAAAAAATCCAATCAGGTTCGCAGGGAAACATAACTTTTTGTATTCGAATATTGTGAATAGGCATAGTGCTTTATTGATTTAAGAAGTTTCCTTTAGATTTTGTTCATATTTTAAGTTTTTAAATAATGCTCTTATATACTCTTTTATTTTGACTTTAACATGAATTCATATAATCTCTCGAGGTCTTTTATTTTTGAAGTCGCAGGGAAACATATCTATTTTTATATTCGGCATTTGTGCAGAAGCATCGTCCTTTTTGATTTAAGAAGTTTCCTTGAAATTTTTTTCACATTTTAAATATTTAAAGAATGCTCTTGTATACTCTCTTATATTGACTTTAACATGTGTTTAATGATTAAAATCAAATAAATTTAACATATCACTGTTTAATACTAAAATCAAACCATCAATCTTAGTCGTGACGTAGACGTATCTGAGTGAGTTGACGTGGCAATTCCGTGACGTGGCAGTCATGAAGTAGAAAACTCCGAAAAAACCATTCTCGCTATCACCTAGTCTCACCCCAAAATCAAGATGTCACCCACGTCTTTCGACATTTGAGGGACAGAGCTCGTGAGATTCAACCAGAGTGACAGAAGATGGAGAAAAACTCTTACCGGTCCCACCGCTGCTGGGAAACGTAATCCCTATCCTTTCGCTGTGGTAGCTTCAGCACCCGAACCCGGTGTGGGAGAAAATTCCTTATCGTTGGCTTCAATGGTTTTCTTGACTTTAACATGAATTCATATAATCTGTCGAGGAATATAATTTTTGAAGTCGCTGGGAAACATAGATTTGGGGAGGGGGAAGTTTCCTGCCCCCAAAAAGGTAGTTTCCTGCCCCATACATAAAAATATGTAATTTTTATAATTTTCAAAGAATCTTTATCATCAATTATGATGTAGTTTTTTTAAATTTAGCTTCAAATATCATTTCTACCTTGATAATCTATTTAAAATTTAATGAAAATTACATTAATTATTAATAAAACAAATATTTTAGCCTTGTTAATAATGTATAATTTGATATAGAATAATTATTTACATTGAAAATTATGTAATATATATGTTGTTTAGAACATGATTATGGTAATTGAAATTAAAATTTATTGTTTCTATTAAAATTATTTCAAAAAACATAAAATTTAATGTTGTGGGCAGGAAACTAACTTTTGGGGCAGGAAACTTCCCTCCCCCCTCATAGATTTTTATTTTCGGCATTTGTGTATAGGCATCGTGCTAAATTGATTTAATAAGTTTTCTTGGGATTTTGTTCACATTTTAAGATTTTAGAGACTGCTCTTGTATACTGTTTTATTTTGACTTTAACATGAATCCAATAAATTTCGAGGTCAATAATTTTAGAAGTCGCTGGCAAACATAGATTTATTTATTTGACATTTATGCATACGAATCGTTATTGATTAATTTAAGAAGTTTCCTTTTGAATTTGTTCACATTTTAATATTTTATAGACTGCTCTTGTATACTCTTTTATTTTGATTTAAACATGAATAAAAATAATCTGTTAATGTTTATAATTTTTGAAATCGCTGGTTAATATTACTTTTTATATTCGAAATTGTGAATACTCATAGTAATAAATTGATTTAAGAAGTTTCCTTGAGATTTTGTTCACATTTTAAATTTTAGTGACTGCTTTTGTATACTCTTTTATTTTTTACTTTCAAATAAATTCATATATTCTGTCGTTGTCTATAATTTTTGAAGTCGTTGCGAAACATAGCTTTATCTATTTGATAAAAGTCAATTCGCATCGTGCATTATTAAATAAAGAAGTTTCTTTATAATTCTATTCACATTTAAAGTTTTTAGAGACTGCTTATGTATAATCTTTATTTTTTGCTTTCAAATAAATTTATATAATCTGTTGATGTCTATAATTTTTGAAGTCGCTATAAAAAATATCCTTTTCTATTTAATATTTGAAAATTTGCATTGTGCTTAATTGATTTAAGAAGTTTCTTTGAGATTTTGTTCACATTTTAAATTTTTTGAGACTTTTCCTGTATACTCTTTTAATTTTGACTTTAAAATGAATCCAATTAATCTTATAAGGTCAATAATTTTTTGATTCGCTGGGAAACATAGATTTTTATATTCGACATTTGTGCATACTCATCGTGCTTAATTGATTTAAGTATTTTGCTTGAGATTATGTTTACATTTTAAGTTTTAAGAGACTTATCTTGTATACTCTTTTATTTTGACTTAAACATGAATGAATATAATCTGTCGAGGTCTATAATATTTAAAGTCGATAAGAAACATAGATTTATTTATTTGACATTTATGCAAACGAATCGTTATTGATTTATTTAAGAAGTTTCCTTAAGAATTTGTTCACATATTAAGTTTTTATAGACTGCTCTTGTATACTTTATATTTT